>JAAVTJ010000160.1:600000-873134 GCA_011947355.1 Phytophthora boehmeriae
CTCGACGTCCTTCGTTCCACCATGAGCAAGCTCGACCGCGCCGTCTACGACCAGTACATGACGCTCGACGTCGACAACGTGACGCTCGCCGAGTACGTCTGGATCGGCGGCTCTGGCCAGGACCTCCGCTGCAAGACCAAGACGCTGACCAAGGAGATCAAGTCGGTGGCGGACCTCCCCATCTGGAACTTCGACGGCTCCAGCACGGGCCAGGCCCCGGGCGAGGACTCGGAGGTGCTGCTGCGTCCCGTGGCCATCTTCAAGGACCCGTTCCGTCGCGGCAAGCACATCCTGGTGCTGTGCGACTGCCTCAAGCCGGACATGACGCCCATCGCCAACAACACGCGCGCCGACGCCGCCCGCGTGATGAAGCTGGCCGAGAAGGAGGAGCCGTGGTTCGGCATTGAGCAGGAGTACACGCTGTTCGAGAAGGACGGCGTGACGCCCTACGGCTGGCCCAAGGGAGGCTTCCCTGGCCCTCAGGGCCCGTACTACTGCGGCGCCGGCGCGCACTCGGTGTTCGGCCGCCTCATCGTGGACGCGCACTACCGCGCGTCGCTGTACGCTGGCGTGAACGTGTCTGGCATCAACGCCGAGGTGATGCCTGGCCAGTGGGAGTACCAGGTGGGTCCGTGCACGGGCATCGAGTCGGGCGACCACCTGTGGATGTCTCGCTACATCCTGCTGCGCGTGTGCGAGGACTTTGGCGTGAACGTGTCGTGGGACCCGAAGCCGATCCCTGGCGACTGGAACGGCGCCGGCTGCCACACCAACTACTCGACCAAGGCGATGCGTGAGGAAGGCGGCATGGCCAAGATCATCGAGGCCATCGAGAAGATGAAGCTGAAGCACAAGGAGCACATCGCGGCGTACGGCACGGGCAACGAGCGTCGTCTGACGGGTCGCCACGAGACGGCCAGCATGGACACGTTCTCGTACGGCGTGGCGAACCGTGGCGCTTCGGTTCGCATTCCTCGCGTGGCGGAGGCTGAGGGCAAGGGCTACTTCGAGGACCGTCGCCCGGCGTCCAACATGGACCCGTACGTGGTGACGGGCCGTATCATCAAGACGACGGTGCTGGACGAGGCTTAAATGCAAGGTGGTGGATTGTTGCTGCTTTAGCATAGACATTTCTTTATTTGTAGTGGCACCTGTTCTCCAGGTTGCCATAGCACGAACTCATTCTGGTCAATCAGTAGCAATTGATGCTTATCTATACGAAAGAATAAATGCACAATCTTTCGGAACCTTCTGACATGGTTTACACTGATAATTGTGTGACGAGATCAGTGCGATCCGCTCGTTGTCACGCCCGAACCAATACAGCTTCTTCTTGCAGCGTAGTGCTAGCATTTTACATACAATCTAACCGCCGGCTGAATGCAGTCTATCGGTCGTCACTTGTTTGGTGGACTCCGGTGGATAGTGGGCTTATCGATCTGGTTCGGACTAAGCAGGATCAGAAACAGTGACATGTTTCACTTCAACTTGGCTGCCTTGTCATTTCGACCAATCACAGCACGCCCAACTCCATAGATTAAACCGCAGCCGATCATTCCGCAATCTGCCGCTTCGAACGCAAGAGAAGAAGAGCGTCGTCATGGCGGATCTGCTGCCAAAGGACGCGCTCAGCAGCGTGGCCGACGCCTGGTCCAGCGTCTCGGACGCCGTCTGCAGCCTCCCGATCGTCTCCGAGGCGCTGGCGGCGCTCCCGTTCGGCGCTCTCCCCACCAAGTTCTTGGCCGTCGCTGGTGCTGCCGCTCTGGGCTACTACGTGGATCAGAAGCTTCTGATCTCCTCAGATCTGTACCACTCAGGGATGCAGGCCGTCGCGCTGCTCCAGGCCAAGCGCCACGCCCGCAACGGGACGCTCATCCCCGATCTCTTCGAGCAGAGCGTGGACAAGTGGCCGCAGAAGCCTTGCATGCAGTTTGGAGACCGAGTTTTGTCCTTCTCGCAGGTGGACGAAGCTGCCAATCGTGTGGCTCAATGGGGACTGGAGCAGGGACTTGTTGCGGGAGAGACGGTGGCTCTGCTCATGGAGAACCGCCCGGAATTCGTCATTGTATGGCTCGGTCTGTCCAAGATTGGCGTCATCACAGCGCTGCTGAACACCCACTTGCAGCCTGATGGACTTGTGCACTGTGTGAGGATTGCAGACACCAAGAGGATGATTGTAGGCGAGGAACTGGCTGAGAAGCTGGCAAGTGTCAAGGACCAACTGCCAGAGATTGCCTTCCACATCTACGGAGATGGTAAGGCTGCAAAAAAAATCTTGGTACAAGTATATAAGCTGATGTCTGTGTTCATTTATGATATCTGTTGCCTGTTACAGGAGAGTTGACGCCAGAGGCAGCTACGAGTGTCGTCACTGGAGCTTTGTCCCTAGATGCTGAGCTGCAGCACGTGAAGGCGGAGCGACCACCAGAGTCTATTCGGAAAAATGCCAAGATCGCGACGTCAGATATGGCGTTACTGATCTATACCAGCGGCACGACGGGGTTGCCGAAGGCTGCACGAGTCAATCACTTCAGCATCATTTTGCGTTCGCTGGCATTCAAGTATTCCATGCACTTGTCGATGTATGATCGCATTTACTGTGCACTACCGCTGTATCACACGTCGGGCGGGAACTTGTCGGTGGGAATGATGATTTTTCTGGAGCTACGCTTTGCATTTCTCGACGATTCTCTACCACAAAGTTTTGGGAAGAAGTACGCGCGTACGATTGCACCGTGATTCAGTATATTGGTGAAATGTGCAGATACTTGCTTAATGCACCCGCGAAGGCGAATGATAAGCAGAATCAAGTGCGGGCAGCTTTCGGTAATGGACTCCGTCCCGATGTGTGGGCACCGTTTCAAGAGCGCTTCGGCATTCCGTCCGTGTACGAGTTTTACGGCTCCACGGAGGGGCCTATGGGTATGTTGAACGCTTGCACAACCAAAGCTGACCAAGGTCACCTTGGTCGTCGTGGATTTATCAACAACACTATTACTGGTGTGGCGATTGTTAGATATGATGTCGAGAAGGACGACTATATTCGATCGAAGAAAGGATTTTTGCAGCGGTGTGCGACGAACGAACCTGGTGAACTTATCGTAAAGGTAAATGGAAAGGATCCCGCACGAGGCTTTCAGGGCTATTACAAAAACAAGAAGGAGTCCAATAAGAAGGTGCTGACCGACGTGTTCAAGAAAGGGGATATGTACTTCCGTACGGGTGATCTGTTCAAAGAAGATGAGAAGCACTGCTGGCACTTTGTTGACCGTGTAGGTGATACATTCCGGTGGAAGGGTGAGAACGTGGCTACAAATGAGGTTGCCGAGGCAGTTTCTAAGTTTCCGGGGCTCAGTGAGATTTGCATCTACGGCGTTGAAGTACCGGGGAATGAAGGGCGAGCATGCATGGCCGCAATGGTATTTGACGAGAAGACATTCGATTTGAGGGAGTTTGCGCAGTTCATGAAAGAAAGGTTACCGTCTTACGCCATGCCATTATTCCTCCGGAAACTGGAGACGATGTCTGTCACGGGTACTATGAAGCATGAAAAGGCAAAGTTGCGAAAAGAGGGCATGGATCCCTCGAAGGTATCGGACCGCCTATGGGTTTTTATTCGCGCCAAGGGTCTTTACGAGCCGCTCACAAGCGATACCTACCACCAAGTGATCACGAACTCTCGTCTATAAGAGAATGTCTTAAGCAATTGGCCCATTATTGTGTGGCGATTTCTTTGATCACGACAACCTACCATGAGTGCTGAGCTGATGCATGATATTTTAATATTTTTTTGTTTTGCCAGATCGCGGTGTTTTCTGAGCTCATAACTTTTTATGACGAGTTTTTGTTTACAGGTGCTGCTTGCTGTACCACTGGCGGCTCTTATTCACTTAATCGTCCCAGTCATCAGTGGCAAAGTTCGCATCCGCGGCAACACCACCGGTCCTTACGGCAGACTAAGGGAACAAGGAAACACATCATGGATGTACACAATTAGAAGAACCAAGCGCATGTGAAAGACGTGCAATGGCAAGTGCATACCGTGTGCGAAAATTTGGTCTCTGGTGCTGACGGGTGTTCTTCTGCATCCCAGTCATCGTCGACAAAGTTGTTATCGGAAGCGACATTCATGGTTGGCACTTTGCGGCTATCTTGGACACCAAAGCTTGTGGAAGCTATAGGTGGACCTATCTGCTGGGTGTCTTCTTCTTCATCAGAGTCAAAGTATTCGGAGTTCTTGCGCCTAATAGGAGGTTCAGCGGGTGCCGCAGGCTCGGAGGAACGGAGATTCATGTTTGCAAGCTTACCGCGGGTTGATTCATCCTCGAGTGTGTTGGTTGAGGATGTGACAGGATCGCGAGGGCTTTCCTCCGGTGGAGCTTCGTCTTTTTCTCGCGATGGTTGTTCACGTCGTCTTCCTCCTCGCTGTCGGACATCAGATTCTTGCACTGAGCATTTGGAGCATCGCGAAAAGAATCATCCTTGATTTGGGCCACGAGCAAGCTTCGACTGCTGCTGTTGCCCGATGATGGACGAGGACTTTCGGCTCGGTCGTCGTCGCTACTTTCATCACTGTCATCATGCGCGGTGGACCGTCGACTGGACCCAGGTTGACTACCTCTGCTATTTTCGCGTTCCTCCCGCTTAGAGAGTGGTGAGCGACGTCTGGTGTCGTGCTCGTCCTCTCTGATGTGTCTCGGGTCATTGCGATTTGGAGGCGGGGAATGGCGCTTGCGTGTACTGATGTCCTCTCTAGGACTGGATCCACGACTTTCACGATGACGACTTCGATCGCGTCGTCGGTCGTCCCTGTAGTTATCATCATCACTGCTGTTATCATCACTGCTGCTGTCTCGCTGTCGATTTGACCGAGCTGATCGATTCCCACTTTCCCTGTCACCATCTACTGTGCGGCTATGATCGTGATCGCGCTTGCTTTCCAGCTCCCGTTCACGGTTCCGCTCACGCTCACGCTCCCGTTCACGCTCGCGCTCTAGTTCAAGTGCACGTTTGCGCTCTAGTGCACGTTCTTGGTCACGCTCTTTTCTTCGTTTGCGTTCCTCACGGTCGGAATGCTCGCCTTCATCTGTTTGTTTTGCCTCCTGGTGAGTTTGGCGAGGGTATGCTCGCTCTTCGTCTTTGGTGCCACTGCTTCAGCAGGCGAGGTTGCAGACTTGGGCGGTGGGTTGCACAATTTGTAAAGGCTGTCGGACCACAGGCGATGCTCGACAGAAGTTTCACCTTTCAGTCGCAGTGTTCGCGATGGTGACACGATCTCGATCATTTCCTACAGCATGATGACAGCAACAATAACACAAGCAAGGTCGGCGCATCATTGTAACAATGTAATTGTGGGCAGAAGCCTGTCAGCTTACACGTCGACAGTAGATGCCGCAGACATCTTCGACATAAAGCCAGCCACGCGGATCTTTTGCTGTCCTGACGATTTCAAAGGAGCACAGCAACGCAGCGAGGTGGTTAGTGGAAGGCGAGCTGTTCAAGCTATGATAGTCGAAGACATACTTGCTGGTGGAATAAGAGATGACGAGCTTCTTTTCAGAGCCTGGACCCGGAACGAAACCCACTTTGAACCATCGTCTGTTCATATTCTTGCCGAAGAAACTTGGGTTGCTGTTGATTTTGATCATCCAGCCTTCCAGCATGGAGATGTCTACACCGTTGACTATCATGTTGGTATTTGCTCTTCTTTCACCTGGATGATGGAGTGGAAGGTGCCAGGCAAGAGTGGATGAGAATTTGGATGTAACGAACGAGGTGTTTGTTTTTAGGTGGAAACTCCTGGCTTCATTGACGAACATTATCTACCTCTTCCAGTATGAACGCTTACTTCCTCGCATTATTGCGGCGCTTAAGGATATCCAAGGCTTCGTAAAAACCGGAGACATCGTCGTCGACAGAACTGCTGAAATGTTTCACCACATGAATGTCAGCAAAAAGACTATCCTTGCAAGGTGCTAACGGACAGGACTTACCTTGCCGTACTAAGTTTTGTGGCGGACGATCGCAGTGATTGCGATGACGAGAGTGACGCTGTCTTCTTTGAGTCACTTGATGCTCTTGATTCTGACTCCCAACGTGGAGATTTCCGATGCGCGCTTTCGGGTCGCTCAGGTGATTTCGACTTGGATGGAGTTGCTGCCAGGCCAGACGTCTGGTTCTTACTACTACTGCCGAGCTTGCTCGTCTCCGGCTTGGGTTGTGCCAGTAGTGTTTCAGTAAGTAAGGCCCCTTGCCTTGCCGTTGATACCACAGATCGAAGTCTTTTTGGAGCTTGATCCTCCCCATTTCAAGCATTTTTGGATGTGCTGGATCTCCTTTTGAGCTCGCTTAGCTCGTTGAAACCTTTCTTGTACGCAATTTTGTGCGTATCGATTTGCTCCTTGAGCTTCTGTTCGGCGGCTTCATTTTCTGCTCGCACAGCCGACACCACGTTTTCGTCTCCACCTCCGTCAAGCAGTCCTTCATCAGCGATGGCTTGCTGTTTGCGAAGCTTCTCGATTTTGAGCGTGATAGCCTTGATGTTGTTGCGAGCGTTGTTGACCTCATTCGCGAGTGCCTTGGCGGTATCGTATTTTCGTTTGAGAGCAATCTTATTGTCACGGATTGCACCATTCTTCGGATATTGAACTTTGAAAGCTTCAAAAGCTTTGGCGGGATCTTCCAGCACCGCTGGATCCACCACGAAGGTTGACATGTAGTCACCTGGCGGTTTGGCAGGGATACTTCGTTTCCTTTGAGGTTGTACATCATGCATCTCGTCTTGGTTGCTAGTGTACTCGACAGTGCTTCGCCCCATTAACTCTGCTGGTAATGCAGTGCCACGCTCTTTGCGTATCATGTTGACCATAATGGCGATCTCGTTATCGCGTTGCTGTACGAGCTGTTCAAGCTCGTGCACACGTTGCTCTAGTTCCTGATTGTTACCACCACTTCCTGCAGAAAGTAGCTTGGTACCTCTGGGTACAGCAGAAGCTCCTGCTTCTCCGCTGGAGGAAGCAGCAGCTGCACCGGCAACGTTGGCCATGCTTTTCAGAATGCCGAAGCATGCCTTCATCTTGGTATATGTGAACTCGCCCATGGCTAAGTGTGCGCTTGGTTCAGGATCGTTTACGAAATTCAGACACTTTTGCCGAAGTTTGTCGATTTCGTACTCCTTGAGCTCCTCGCCTTCGTTCTGTCAGTACATTATGTGGCTTAACGATCACAGCAACCCAGGGTGGCAATTGGGATGCAACGTACTACATCGCCCTTGAGAATAGCCAGCTCCTCTTCAAGGCTAGCAACTTGTGCCTTCAGCTGTCGAATGATCACTGCCGGGTCCACTTCTTCGTTCAACCGCGCATCATTCTTCACTCGTGCCACACGCTGTGCAAATCGACAAGTCGATACGGACTCCTTCTCGGCCAGGATCAAGAAAACATTGGAATCAGCACACTACTCGAATGGGTGGACATGACAAGCATACCTACATCCGTTTGGTCTTTTCCGGGCTTACGGTCGCCACCATGACGGTTTTGCAATTGCCACCAAGCGAATCGCGAAGCACTGAGGTCATCATGGAGTTGCGGTAGGGAATATGTGTGCGGCCTTTGGTATTCTTCTCGTGCAACGCCACAATGACCATCTCAAGGTAGTGCAAGCTGGTGTTGATGTATGCGGCCTCTCGCAGAAGCTGGCCTTTAGCACCGGTCTTGTGTGCTCGCTCGGACCCAGCGAGATCCACAAGGTGCAGTTTGGAGCGCAGCACGACCTCGCTCCCAGTCTTTCGAGTCTCCAGAGACACTGTAAACACGCAGTGCGAACGTGAGGAAGCCAAGTTCATTGCTGTCTCACTCACGGCGCGGTTTGTATCTCCCAGGAAAAGCAAATTGAGAGCGTCTTCTTCCGTTGTGACTGGATGCATGGACAGATTTCGAAGATGGCAGTTGCCGTCTTCGTCCTCTAGCATGGCTACACGCGGCAGATCATCCAAGGACTTGGTCGACTCATGGTTCGGGTCTAGCAGGTCGTATCCCTGGTTGTTGTAGATCTCAAGGTACGAAATGTGCGCCAATATCTGCTGCTGCGACGCGTTGTTTCGCATACGGTCGAAGATCATCGACAATGCTCTTGGAATGAGACCGCGGTCTTCATACCTCTCGGCTCCTCCTGTAATGGTGAAGGTTTTACCCGAACCAGTTTGGCCGTAGGCGAATATCGTCGAGTTGAAGCCGTTGAGAGCACTATCAACACACGGTCGACCGACTCGGTCAAAAACCTCCTCTTGCCTGGCTTCCATACCGATGACCGAGTCGAAGCGGAATTTGTACATGGTTCGTGAGTTATTGATGAGTCCAGCAGCCACGTCCTTGGGGATATCGTACTTCATGGTGTTGGAGTCTTCATCCCAAGAAAAAAGCCTGAAGGACGCTTGGAGGGTTTTACTCGCAGGAAGATGCGGATGTTAGCGTCCGCTTCTGCCTGTTGACTCTCGTCGCCGTTTACAGTGGACGCCGTGTCCTCTTGGTCGCCATCATCGTCTCCATTGTTCTGCTGAGTATCATAGTCTTCTTCTGTATCCATGACAAAGCGGTAGCGAGACGCTCGAAGAGCTGCTGAAAGTCACGCGTACTGCAACCCTTCAAGATCGAAGGTACTATGATATCGATCTAATCTAGTCGGCGGTACTTGTAATTCTTTTGATTGCGAAAATGCTGTAATCTTCGCAAACAGCAATGCCATCCAGCCCAGACAAGATGCACTTACGACTAGTGTACGGCAAGCCACTCCGCGAGGGTCCCTTCCTATGCGTGCAAGGGTCAACCAAGAAAATGCACTTGTCTAGCGTCGTTCTGGCAGTTGCAGTCACCCTTGTGGTAAGCACAGCAACGACTGTCAAGGCGACTTCATCTGAGATCACTCATTCACTCGCTGAAGGACCGAACAAGTTGCACGCACACGCTTCCTAAGGGCTAGAGAGGTGGCAAGCAAGGAAGAAGGCTCCGACGTTTCCACGGCTGACGATGACGAGAGAGCTATCAACATCGTCCCCTGGATTAAGGAAGGAGACCAAGGTGTAAGGATCGCAACCTTGCGTCTTCGCTGCTTGCCACCAGCAAGCGAATCTACTTTGTGTCAAAGAATACCCCGTCCGATACGGGTTGCTAGGCGTCACCAGTACAAACCTGAATCTGATGCTCACAGCACACGATTACTCGCACCACAGTCGTCGAGATTCAAGCGTTCCTTTTGGAGGCGAGCTAGTTACATACGAGTCGCGTATGAGGCCCGAGATTCGTCAGCAGAGATCCTCTGCTGCCAAGAAGTCTAGAAGTGTTCACAGTTTTGTCTGAAGCTCAATGCACTTCCCAATTTGCCTCGCATAACACACTATCTCTTCAGCCTAACCGACACCAAGCTTCACCTCAACACCAGACCTCCCTGACTAAACCGTACCCAAACACTACACAAGGCGTACCTCAGATACGTTGAGCACTTCAATTGGGTGCGTGAGGGGAAAACTAAGGAAGAAGTCCGGACGATACGGAGGAGCAAGCGAAAACCAACAAGCACTACCAAGAGTTTCTGGCGTATCTAGCCAACCACCACAAACGAGTTCCTTCAATTGCGTAGTGCACACGTGGCATTTGTTGGTGCACCCGATTAAAGTGTGAGACCTTAATGCATGTTCAGTCATTGTTCATAGGCATAAGTGCTACTAGCGCAACTCCAACAAATATTAGCCATATTTTTCAAACTAAGCAAGGTGAAAATAATCCAGGTTATCATCGATGTCGCTGTGTTGATCGTTTGGGGACGCATGACACGCCCTTAAGCGCAATATCACCAGGCCAGCTCCCTCGGGACGCATTTAAGCGACCCTAGTGCTGTTTGTGGCAGTCTAGTGTTTCAAGTTGAAGATGGGAATTTCCTCCAACGTTTTTGCGTCGTGTGAGCTTATCATGTGATCCGCCTATCACGACACTACTTTCGATTACGATCCACGTAATCTTCGCCACCAACTGTGAAAAAGCAATCTGTAATAAACTTACTGGTACTTGCCTTTCACCGCCATACAACATCGTCTGGTACATGCAGGCACGGGCATCAATTCTTTTATCGTTTTCTTGCCACAACGGATACCACAGTAAGTTAGGTTCTCACTAATGAACAGGAATCCGTAACTCTAGAATAACCTTTGAAGCAGCACTTAATTTTTTCAATAGTGTGGTGCGCGGAATACTCTAACAGCGTGACGGTACTCATCCATCAATTTGAGTTTCTTTACCATTTCAAGGTGAGGTACATTGGTGTCAAGTTATCTAATGACTTCTAAGGACCTGAGCGGATCGTGGGCTTCTTACTATCCCACGTCGGCTGAATTTGAGTTTCTTACTAAACAATATTACCAAGCAAGTCTTTCACGCCATCAACGTCGTCGCTGTGGTGCATGTTGCTTCTGTTGGCAACTAGTAGATGCCAACTTAACCCCTATACTGTAAGCTCTACGGTTTTTCTGTGAATAGGTAGTAGTGGCATCCTCAAACCACCACTTACCAGGGTCGAACGAAAGAAAAAAGACTAGCCAAGTTCAAGACAATTGCTTGTAGCCTCCGCAGGGTTCAGACGTCTACAGCCCGATACCGGTAACAATCGGTGCACAAGCTTCTACAGTATAACGGAAGATAATGTGAGAAGCTAGTCATGGAAAACAAGCAAATGCACAAAACTTACTGTAGACCTGCCACGTCGGTTCGTGCAGTGCCAACCAGTAGAAGGTAAAACTGCATTCGCCGTCACAGAGTGCTTCGTAGTCGACAGGTAGGCGAGCCGGGTATGAGGTGTAGGTAGCTCGACAATCGTTATCGTGGAGCACGCGATGGTCGTCGATCCAGGCTTCACACGGACCGTGGTGCGAGTCGACAAATCCCTTGTGTTCCTGATCATTCTGCCAATGCATTTCCGTCGCGCCCGTGACATTTATTGGCGAGATGTCGATGCGAGTGCTCCCGCAGCCTGTCACGACAGGGTCGAGTAATGCTCGTAGCGACGCATAGCTGGAGTTGTGGAATGCAGTAGCAAACATTACCGAATTGAGCTCTGGACTGTCGTTCCATTTCTTGCCACCGAAGACGATCGGGTCGACACTCTCAGTGATAGTCGCCACGAACGACGTAGCCGTGTACGGATTACGATAGACGGCGGCAGGAAAGAGAGATATCCGTGCGGATACACGGGCGGCATGATACAGAAGAGAATCGTAGCGATCAGCGATAGAGCTTTCTCGACAGACGCCATTGTTGTCTTGCTGGCAGATCGGAGAGTGCGCTTGGCGACGTCGAGGCAGCTTTAAAGATGCGCCTGACTTTCAACAGCGAGTCTTGAATTCTTTGGGGAACTTTGGGACCACCGTGACCATCTGAGTATCGCGTGTTTGGTTGGATCAATCGTCAATCACTGACGTAACGCGTCTTGGTCCAGCAGTGCATCCCGTCCTTGTCGACTGCACGAAGGCCGCCGACGCCAAGCGTATTCTGATAATTAACGGGGAAGTTGAAGACGGTCTCAATTATCTGATAACGCTAGAAGCACGCAATGACGTAGTAATCGTAATAATCGTTTGACAATCTTTGATATTTACTTATTCGAGGTGTCGAATGATACTGTGCAATACAATTATCAGGTAATTGGAAAACTTGTTCAAAATGTATACGTTTATGAAACAATTCTCATTTACAGACACTGGAAATAATGGCGACGACGACGTGGACGGTGGAGATTCATGACGCTGTGGGCGCTGATAGAGAGACGTTGCAGACGACTTCGGTGCGTTCGTGTCCTGAATACTCGTCCGCCAAGACGTTTCTGCAGTCCCACCCACCGGGTGTGTATACCTGTGCGAGAGCAATGAGTTCTTCCAAAGTATCCAAGTGTCCATCACAGACGTTGGTGGTTTGGTCCTTCCACTTGCAACGACTGGCAGTTGGACTCAGTAGTGTGGACAATAACGTTACGGAGGACATTTTGGAAAAGTTGAAGTCTGTGACGGAGCAGTTGGTGGTCACTCTTTTGGACCAATGGAAAACCGAAGAGGACGGAATGCTGTCGGTGCTCTGGTGGTCTGTGGACAATGCGTCCAAACCTTGTGGACAGGATTATTGCATTGCGGTACATATCTGTCTAATGCCACAGGTAGCTGACATTCTTCAGTTTATGTAGACAGAGGACTGAAATATTACTTTGTGACTGACTTTTGTTTTGCTTCTGGTGTCGGTACTGCAGCCAAAGTGTCTGTCGTCAACGGTCTTGATCTATGGAGAAGGAAGAGGGAATGCTCGATGTAAACACACTCAGTGGATTGCCGATCGCGCGCCGATCGAAAACTTCGTGGCGCAGTTGGTGGAAGATCGAGGCTTGCCAATTCATGAAGTGGTGCTGAGTGAACCTGGCCCAGGAGGCGATCGCCTGCTTTTGGAAGGACTCATCACAAACTTCTTTGTTGGTAAGTTGGCTACCAGCATCTTACACACGCAAGAGGTAGACATTGTTTTCTTACGTTATTGTGCTGTGAACTTAGTGAAAGAAGGAACGTTGTTCACGGCAGGTGAAGGTGTGCTAGAGGGAAGCACGCGAGAGCTGGTGCTGAAAGCGTGCAAAGATCTCTCCATTCACGTGGTGCTGGAGGCTCCGAAGCTGTCGGAGCGAGAGTCATGGCAGGCAGCCTTTGTGACCAGTAAGCTCATTGTTCACGTGGTACGAAAGAGCGAAGAGCGATTTAACTCTTTACACTTGTCTTTGTATGTGTAGGTACTGTCCGTGTTGTTATTGACGTGACTCGGGTATTGTGCGGAGAGAACATAGACGACGACAAGTGCTTGTGCGAGACTCGGATCCCAAGCGACACTACCGGCTTCACGAAGAGGATCCGAGATCAAATCTTCGCACAACGCATGTATCTCCAGTAGATTTCAGGTTACTGCTAGGAGCAATCTGCTACCCACAATGGATCAACTGAGATTGAAGTAAGTAAAATTCGAACTCTTCGACTATTGATGACACCTACGGCCATCCTAGGTCAACCATGGGATCTTCAATCGGCAGGATATAATGGTAACATTTAGCACAGCAACGGCCAATTAAGCACAAAACGCAACAGGGCAATAAAGCCGACAGGTAAACTAATATTCAGTAGCCATTTTTCAGCAATAATGCCTGACTACGCTTTTCTGCTGGAAGCGAGATACAACATGGCCCAAGATTAATTCAATCGAGATAAGCAGCAGCAAGAAGGAGGTGTAGTAACTGGTTGGATGTAGCGGCTACATTGTAGCCACACTTGAGATTGTTGAAGTGTATTTGTAATAGGATTTCTTGCACACTACTGTAGAAAGTGAGTTTACGAGAAAACCCAAACGCAAGGCATTTTTCCGAACGACTTTCCAAGGAAGCGTGCTTTCCGCCAGGACATCGTTTGAATTTTCAAGTAGTGTGACCGTCGTGCTCACAGCACACTTTCGGTCCAACAACGAATTGGAACGCACGCAATCGTCTTTGAGGCTCGAAGGTTTAAATTCCAAGGCAGCACGTGCTGCGCTAGCGGCAACAAGATTGAAGGCATGGGCTGGTCGAGCGCTTCGTGCAGTGTAGACGCTGACGACGGATACGAGTGGCTGTGTACTTTGCTAAACGAATACGACGGCGACTTGCTAGACGTCGAATTGGACGTCGACGGACAGAATTTCTACGACGACATGGATCTGCTACTGGCTACTCATATCCAAGACACGCCGCGCCCGAACAACCTGGACATCTCGGCTACGCCATTCCTAGTGCTGAACCCCAAGACGCGATTACAGAGAGTGCTTCGCAAGAAGATGTGACCTCCACTTCAATGTCATTTTGCGCCTTGCTTGAAGACGCACAAGCTGCGATAGAACTTCGGACTCGCAGTGTTCGCCGACCATCAACAACTCCTCGGAATCGTTCAAGTGTTGGAGTACGTCGGCACCAATTGGCGACTGCCACCCCTCGACTAAGAGCGCACATTGCCGCGAAGCCTAAGAGACCGTCAAGCTCGCGCAAGAAGTTCAATCGGCGTCTCTTTTAATGTCATCGCTGATTTTTGCGTAGTAGCGTAGTGCGTTCATAGCGCGCGGACAGGAGTAGCTTTGACTCACGTGTGTCCAGATTGCAGCCATGTACAGAGAGAATCGTAGCCAATGCAACGAATCACGCCAACAAACAGTTACCCGTTGAAACACGACCTACTCGCGCGATGTTTATTACTAGTAACTAAGTACGCCGTGATGTCCTCGAAGTTGCTGGCACCAGTTGATCGCTAATCTTTTCATGAGGGTCGTCTAGAAATCCAATACTAGTTGAACCAAAATCCACTGTGAAACAGGAGAATTCCGGGGCGATTCACACTGTAAAGCAAATCACACGGCACATCAAGTCAAGGAACAGTAAGAAAAAGTGAGGCTATCCCATTGCTACAGATGACTACGGTAAGTGAGCCCAGCATTCCCCATCGCGTGAGTGGGTGGAGTCGTTGCTTACAGTCCCAGCTTGAGGCGACGTAAGCAGGGGAGCATGAAAGCTAGAGTCAGATCAGCCGAGCATTCCTCACTCTCCAATTGCAGCCGTCAAAGCGAACAAACAGTGTCGAGACAGCGGAAGCGAAGACAACAAGCCACAACCTGAACGATGCAGATTGCCCGGATCGTGATTCTTGCCGTCGTGCTGTGCGTGAGTCAAGTTGGCGCGTCCACCGAATATGCTGCGACCGCAAACTACGCCGAGTCCAACTATAATCATCCGCCCCCGAGCAATAAACATGAAAGAATGAGCCGATACCATCGCGGGTATTAACGACAGGAATTCGATACGTCCGTAGACCGAATCAAGTGCCCAAACAAGATTTCAAGCGGACGTAGGTCACCTGCTCAGAAAAAAACAATTGTGTTGAAACTCCAATCGAGACTTCCCACTCAATATCTCTTTTTGACAAGTCTGTTTCATGGCAGTACCGTGCTCGTGTATTTCTACGAGGATCATCCTCTGTTGCTAACGCACGGGAGTATTCACACTGTAGATTAATTCCACGCGGCTTCAAGCAACCGAGGACGACAAGGCTTATCTATTTCAGTTTAGACACGAAGTACATCGAAAGCCTAGTGTAGCATCACCATTCCAAAGCAGCACCTCATAGACAACACGCCACGAGGGCGTGGTGGGGAATATTCCTCTGCGTAAACGTCGAAGCATAGTAGGCATCGTACGATGAAGCAGAATACGCCACACAAAGGTGTGCCCAGGAGAAGCGCAAACCTGGTCGTCCAAACAAAAGAAGAGCAAGCTACAGCCGGATCAGCAATCTATATTGCAGGTTTTAGGCTTACTAAGCGTAAAAGCCACCGTTAGTGCGCTTTCGTATTGTGTCGAGCTATCGAAAACTTCGACAGCATCACACAATTCACATCCTGAAAATGTACCGGTGATTTTCACAAATGGCGGGTCACGCCAAACGCAGTCGCCAAGGCGAACCGTGCACAGGACCGTAGAACGAAACGTGGTCTGATGAGGATTGCCCAGATCGTTCGTGCTCTGGGCGACTCAAGTTGGCGTGTCGATCGAGTACACAGAGAAAACCCTTTCTCCCGCAGCCTAGCGACGTGAAACACGCGGCACGTTCAAGCGCTCGTGCTAACTTCGAGCTTGTATGGTTTACTGTAGTCCGTAATTTCCATTTTAACCACAGCAAGCTGTGAGTGAGTTCCGACACTAGTTATCGAACGGGTGATGTCTTGGACTGGTAAGGATCGTCGCATCCGCGATTACTGGTCTCCCGTAGCACTTCCAGATAAACGCCAGGCAGTACCCATCCAGGATGTCTGCCCGGGGGTAGTGCCGACAGCGATCTGGGAGCGGTCTCAAGCTGAACTTTGCCCTCACGACGGACGCGGTCGCAACGCAACGAGGCCCACCGTTGTCACGAAAGACGACTTTTCAAATCTTAGATCTCGCGATCCTCCACTGGACGCGCCACATGGCTGCGACCTTCGATGTGTGAGCCGAGGGCCTTCCTTCGAACCACCGCCGGTTCATTTTTTAACTCGCAGCGACCCCGTACGATCAAGCGCAACCGACCATGAAACACGTCCGCAGCTTCGTCAACTGCCGAGCCCCGGGCTACCACGCAGCGTACACGCTTCCGGTATTCCTCACCGTGTCCATGCTCTCGCTCTGGACCAACGCCACGCACTTGCAATGGCTCGGTCTCCACCACCTCGTGGTGCTCTTCAAACTCGTTCTGCTTTTGCTCCTGCACGAGCTGCTGCGGCCTTTCTGTTTGTCCTTCCGCGACGTCTGCACCCTGTCGACGCACGTCGTCGGAGCTGCCAATGCCGCCGTCCTGCACTTCATCCAACGGGGTCTGCACCCAAAGTTCCCGGAGTGGACGCTTTGGTACGAGTGGTTCCAGGCCATCGCGTTCGCCGCGGGGCAGCGCAACGGCGGCCACATCATCAAGATGCCCAACGCACTGGCGATGCGGCGCAACTTCCAACTCATTGGTCGGTTCTTGGGTTGCATCGCCTGCTGGCGACACGGCAACATCATTGAGAGCTTCCAGCACAACGGACTCAAGCACCTGTGGCTGCGGTCGAAGGATCCTCGTCAAGGGAAGCGGATCGTGGTGCTGTACTACCATGGCGGTGGCTACGCGCTCTTCAGTCCGCACTTCTTCGTCGAGTTCGCCAACCGGCTCTTGACGCAGGTCAGGACACAGCTCTCTGCAGGGGCCGACACAGCTTCCATGGACGTCCAGATCTTGTTGGCCAACTACCGGAAGCTGCCCGAGGTGTGCTTCCCTGTGCCCCTGGATGACGCGATGGCCATGTTCGACTACCTTGTCAACCACGAGAAGGTGCCTCCGCGCCGAATCATCTTGGCAGGAGACAGTGCTGGAGCCGGTTTGGCTCTAGCTACTCTGCTGAGACTACGCCGCTCTAGGAGCGAGAGTCCGATGGCGACCTTGGTCAACTGTCCGTTCGCAGACCTGTCTGCCGACGTAGCCGTCTCGAAGCACTGCTTCATCGCCAAGTCAATGCTGGACGCTATCAGAGACTTTTGCGTTGAGGAGACGCCACAAGCGCAGTGGCGTGAAGGAGACATGCTGCACACGGATCTGCGCGGTCTCCCGCCGATGTTTATTCAAGCGGCGGAGTTTGACATTCTGCACCAGCAGTCGCTACAGCTCGCCAAGAACGCGCGATCCGATGGGGTGGACGTGGAGTTGGATGTGCACACCCACATGCCTCACGTGTTCACGCTGTTCCCCATTTCATCATGCCGCAGTCGTCTGTGGGAATTCAGAACATGGCTGCATTTGTTGTTCGCCAACTTACCGTGCACCGACGACCGGTGCAGCTCCCCGACACTGCACGAGCATTCTGAGTATTGATGTTTGTTAACGTCTTAATGAAGTTTGTCATGGTCATGTTCGTCTAGAGACCTTCATCTGCAGGTCGACAACCTCGGAGGTTTAGCGTTACGATCACTCTCGGAGACCGTGGTAATCGTTTCCCGCGATTGTTCTCGTTAAACGACTTCAACACGTCAAAAGATCGCAAGAACTCGTCGCTATCCATCGCGAAGTCTTGTCATGACACTAGAGTCTCACCTGGTTGTTTCCCATCGTTTCGATTTCACTACTTTGCGTTGGAATCGTCACTTGGCAAAACGTCGCTAGCTACGCACGCGCTATTCCTCCATGGTGAAGGCCACCCCCGTCATGACTTTGCAGCGTCTGACGCTGGTAGAATCGCTCTTCCGACTGTTTAACGACCCGCACAACCGTCGCAAATTCCTGCGGTGGCTTGTCGGCGGAACCGCTGGAGCTCTGCTACTGCTGCAGTTGTCTCGAGGGTTTTGCCGCACTCCGGTCGAGACCGCACAACTGCTAGCTCGGTTCTTTTGCACAAGCGTCAGGACCGTAGTGCAGTTTGTCGCCCGAGGATTCAAGCCAAAGTTCCCCAACTGGACTCTGCGGTTCGAACTCCTGCGTGGCATCATGCGCGACGCGGCTGACATGTTCGGCGAGCGCATCGTAGACGACCATCACGCGTGCGTCATCCGTCGCCAAAGCGAGGTGTTCGGATCCTTGCTTGGGTGGTTCGCTCGTCGACAATACGGTCTACGCCTGGAGACCGTCGAGTTCAATGGCCTAGAGCATGTGTGGCTCAAGTCATCCACTACTGATACCTCTAGAGCAGCCAACCGACTCGTGATACTGTTCTACCATGGCGGAGGCTACGCGGTGTTGAGTCCCCGGATGTACATTTCTTTCTGCAGCGCACTGGCTCATGCCGTCAAGCAGGAGCTCGAGGCACGAGGGGATATCAACGGGGCCGTCACTGTCGACGTGTTCCTAGCTAACTACCGCAAACTGCCGGAGCATCAATACCCAGTGCCGGCGGAGGATGCAGTGACGATGTACGAATTCCTGCTGCACCATGAGGGACTAGAGCCGTCGCAAATCATTCTGGCTGGCGATAGCGCTGGCGGCGGCCTGGTGATGTCGACATTGCTGCGTGTTCGCGACGGAGAGCGGAATCTGCCACTGCCACGGGCTGCTATCGTTGCGTGCCCACTTGCTGATCTGACCGGAGACGAGGACGAAAGTGAGGGTCGACACTGCGTCCTCTCGCCCAACATTACCGCTGCCAGTGTGCTCTCCTACCACCCGATACGCGACGATCCCAGCGCTTGGGCAGACGCTTCACCCGTGCATTGTGACTTGCAAGGACTGCCACCAGTGCTTTTGCAGAGCGCCAGTCTCGACGCCTTATTTCAGCATTCCTTGCGGCTCGCGGCGAAAGCCAAAGCTGATGGCGTTACGAATTGGGAAGTGGACACGCACGAAGATGTGCCACACGTCTTCATGGTCTTCCCAGAGTACGTGCTTCCTTACGCCCGAGTCGGTATCCAGCGGATGGCTGTCTTTGCAGCCGACCAATGGATTGGCGGAATCGTAGGGGACCCGACCGTCCCAACTAAGATTGCACGCGAAGTTGGCAGAACAGTGACAGTTCGCAGCAGGGTAGATGTCAAGAGCATTGTGCCCTCTGCAGGATAGATAGGCAACAAGTTCCTGTTGCCACGGGGGTGTCGCTTTCATCGAACAGAGAAATCGCCACGAAATAATGATCACACCAAATACTTCAACCGTCGAATCCACGTAGAGGTGAGATATCACCTTCAATGTGTTCATCCAATGGCCAGCATCCATCCAAATGCTACATGGAAGCGGAGTTCCAGGCTGGCTTCTGCAGAACTTCACGGCAGTCGTTATCGCCAGTCGACTCGCCACTTGGCAAAACTCGATACACCCGACACTCCACTCCAGCCTCCACCATGACGCTCCTACAACAGCAATCGATGCTGGAACCGCTCTTTCTTGACTCGGAGAGACGTATCATGCTTCTGCTGTGGCTTGGAGGTGCTTTCACCGCAGCTTTCGTAGTGATGATGCTACTGGAATCGTTTCGAGGTCTCTGCCGAACACCAGCAGAGGCTGCTCGACTGATGATCGAATTCTCTCGGACGACCGCCAAAACTTTGGTGCAGTACGCCAAGCGTGGCTTCAAGCCAGAGTTCCCCAATTGGACGCTCTGCTTCGAGCTTTCTCGCGGTATAACTCGCGATGCCACCAACATGTTTGGCGAACGCCTCTTTGATGCGAGGCACGCGCCGATCCTCCGTCGACAAAGCGAGCAGTTCGGGACTATCCAAGGCTGGTTCGCGTGTCGTCAGCACAATTTACTCCTCGAGACAGTGCAACTGAACGGTCTTGAGCATTTGTGGCTCAGATCTCGTCCCGACGAGGCCGGCACCAATCGGTTGGTGGTGCTGTACTACCATGGCGGCGCCTTCGCTGTGCAGTGTCCACGCGCATACATTTCGTTCTGCAGCTCGCTTATTGCTGCCACGAAACAGGAATTCGCATCCCAATCGACTGGCAGCAGAGTAGTTGTCGATGTTTTCATAGCGAACTACCGCAAAGTTCCCGAGTTCCAGTTCCCGGTGCCTGCAGAAGACGCGATGACCATGTACGAGTATTTGCTGCAGCATGAGCGACTGCAACCCTCGCAGATCATTCTAGCTGGGGACAGCGCGGGCGGCAACCTCGTTCTATCGACGCTTTTGCGGGTTCGCGATGGAATATCAAGCTGGAAACCCAAATTGCCACTGCCGTTAGCTGCTATCGCAGTGTGCCCAGCTACCGACCTCTCCGGTAACGATGACGAGAACGAAGGCCAACACTGCATACTCTCACCAAACTTGACTGCTGCTTGCTTCCATGCTTATCACCCAACGGTTGAAGACCCAAATACTTGGGCAGATGCCTCGCCAGTGCACTGCGATCTGCGAGGTCTTCCTCCTGTGTTTGTTCAGGCCGGCAGCTTTGACTACGTATTCAAGCACTCTCTTCGGCTCATGGCGAAGGCTAAGGCCGACGGGATCACCAACTGGGAGCTCGACGTTCATGAGGGCATGCCGCACGTTTTCACTTTCCACTCAAGCTTTGTGCTGCCTTACGTTCAGGTTGGTTTTCAGCGGATGGCAGCCTTTGTAGTCAAACAATTCCTTGGAGCTGCCTCGGTGGACATGAAAGCCAGCAGCACGGATGCTGAGATCGCTAAAATGTCGGGCTCTGCAGCGTAGGCATCAGACAGTGAACGATGTGCAGTTGTACGCAGATAATAACTGTGATTCATTTCTTCCGATTGCTAGCTGCACGATTAGCTTGCTTACATCTTGGACGGGTTGCGGAAGAACTTGCCGGCGTACTTGGCGTCACTGCCCAGAGCCTCTTCAATGCGCAGCAGCTGGTTGTACTTGGCTAGACGCTCCGAACGGCACGGGGCACCAGTCTTGATCTGGCCCGTAGCGAGACCCACAGCCAGGTCGGCAATGTACGAGTCCTCGGTCTCACCGCTGCGGTGCGAAGTCATGACGCCCCAGCCGTTCTTCTGGGCTAACGCGACAGCGTCCACGCTCTCCGTGACACTACCGATCTGGTTCACCTTGAGCAGGAGGGCGTTGCAGGCCTTCTTGTCCAAAGCCGTAGCAATGCGCTTTGGGTTGGTGCACAGCAAGTCATCTCCCACAACCTGCACCTTCTCGCCAACACTGTTGGTGAACGACGTGTAGTGGGTCCAGTCGTCCTGGTCGAACGGGTCCTCAATGCTGATGATGGGGAACTCCTTGGCCAAGTCCTTGTACAGCTGTCCGAGCTCCTCGCCCGTAAGAAGGTCGCTCGATCCCTCCGTCTTAAAGTCCAGGTCGTACTTTCCCTCGGACGTGAGGAACTCGGACGAAGCCACGTCCATGCCGATACCAATCTTGCCGTCGTAGCCGGCCTTGTTGATGGCGGTCATGAGGAGCTCCACACCTTCGCGGTTGCTCTGAATGTTGGGGGCGAAGCCTCCTTCGTCGCCAACATTGGTGGCGTCCTGGCCGTATTTCTTCTTGATCACACTCTTGAGTTGGTGGTACACTTCGCAGCCCATGACCATGGCTTCCGAGAAGCTCTCAGCGCCCGTAGGCAGCAGCATGAACTCCTGGAACGCCAGTTTGTTGCCGGCGTGCGAGCCGCCGTTGATGACGTTGAAACTGGGCACAGGCAGCACCAAGTTCTTGTTGCCGATGAGGTCGGCAAAGTGCTGGTAGAGCGGGACGCTCTTGGCAGCTGCGCCAGCCTTGGCCACCGCCAGAGACACGCCCAGAATGGCGTTGGCTCCGAGATTTCCCTTGTTGTCCGTGCCGTCCAGCTGTCGCATGAGGTCGTCGATGTTGCGCTGCTTGGTCGGGTCCGCGCCGATGAGTTCAGGGGCCAGCACGCTCTTGACGTTGTCCACCGCCTGCTGGACGCCCTTGCCGCTGTAGCGTTTGCCGCCGTCGCGCAGCTCCACGGCCTCGTGGATGCCGGTGGACGCTCCCGAGGGGACGGAAGCGCGGAAGATCTCGGAGCTCGAGGACAGCGTCAGGTCCACCTCCACCGTGGGATTGCCACGACTGTCGATGATCTCGCGCGCGTGGATGGACTGGATGGTGCTGGCGTTGCGAGCGGCGCCAATGGTGGACGCGGCACGACGCAGTGGAGCGGACGAGCGAACGAACATTTTCAATTAGTGGACGAGTCTTGCGCAGCTGAAGGCAAAATGCAGAGTGGGGGACGCCAAGATACGCTCGCGTATTTTTAGACCGAGCAGCTCGTGCCGCCATTGGCTATTTTTGGAGCTGCTGCACACCAAGCACCAACGATCCAAGCACCGGCACATGGCTTGCTCATCGCACGACGGAAGACGATTTGCAGCGGACTGACTGGTCTGAAGAAATCGGAGTGCTGCCATTATTGGAGGCAATGGGCAATTCCTCAACGCTTCAGCACTGCAGCTTTCCACTGCAGCTTTTAGTGGCAGGCACTAAAACGTCGATCTCATCAATGGATTTGTCTGTTGTTGTGGGGAATCGACAGATGCTGTTTGCAAGACCCTACGACAGACAACACGCACCGGGGGCTCCATTGCTTTCAGTGTTTCTGATTGCGGGATTTCTGCTCTTGATATCGAGTATATCGGAGTGTTAATGTCTTGGGGTCTATGCTCGCAATTCTATTAAGGCACGATGTCATTTTACCAGTTAGCTGATACAGTGTTGCGACTGCCACTTCCATTGCCTGCGGCCGTACAGCCCAGAGACGTCTCGATACGGCTACTGCTCGTATTCACCGCCTAATCCACTGCACGTATGGCTGCTGCTGCAGCATTCCAAGCGTTGTCTTCACGTTCCGCTTCATCACTGCGCCTCCGTAGGTGCTCTGGAATCCAAGATATGGCAATGCGGAGGGCCCGCCGCCGCTGTCGACTCGTCAGAATATGAACTGGTAGCGTTGAGGCTGGTAGAATGGCAGGATCTCCCGATCAGGATCCCCTAAAGCTGGTGCACGCCAATGCGACGAGAGCTCAGGGTGACAACCTGGCTTCAGGTGTGTAAACATTTGCAGCTCTGAAGATTATGTCGCCCATCGCATTGCCGATCTGTGCAATCCGTATACGTGTATGTCCTTCCTGCTGACCTAACGCCACTTGGCTCAGCATTATGCTACAGTGTCTGTAGACAGTATCCGATACGAAGTAAAGCTCAGCTGAACTACTGACGCACTTGTACCGGTGCCATCTACCGGTAAGTAGACGGTCAACATTGTTCTTCCTGTAGCCTTATGCGTTAGGCAATGCAAGCCGAAATGCCATCTGCGCGGCTTCCTTCAAGCGACCAGCGGCTGCTACACGTGAGATAACGACAGATGCCTCCGAAAAATACGAGTGATGGTACTGTGGCGAACACCAGGGCTAGCTGGCGTTCACCACGCTTCGTGTCTTCGCTCGTTGGGCAAGTTGCCGTTGCAGTACACGACCGCACAAAGGCCACACTCTACCCGCCAGCCAGTGCTCCTGCTTCGTCTGTGTTGGTCGAAGCGTGTTGCTGTATGAGATCAGCTCTCTACAGTAGCGCAGGAGTTTCGGGCAGTCTCTTGACGACAACACCGTGTTGCTACGTTCAGAGAGGGGCAAATCGAGCGTTGTCTTGCGTCACTTTACGCAGCTCTTTTTGACGGTCTTTATCGTCCAGCCGGCGCGCATAGAGATGGCTGCGCTCGCCTTACTCGACGGGAAAATCCACCTCGAAAAATGCCTGACGGTGCCGGACGGACCAGCAGGATCGTTGCTGTGTGCGGTTGAGCAACGATCCAAAGCGAACCGCGGGGCGGTAGCGAGCTGACCACGTGGACACAAGGGCAACGGCAACTGTTTTATTGCGACCTTGGCCGTTGGTGCCATCGTTTCCGCCTGTCAGACTTTGGCCGGGCTTTGCGCCGGAAAGCTACCGTAGTCAGAATCGGGCAATGCGCTGTTCGAGAGGTTTTCCGGTCTCTTTTCCCTCAAAACGAAGGCGACGACGACGACACGTCGGGCACATTGCTCAGTAACATCTCCGCGTCGTTCGTAGCATCTGCTCCATACCGACTGCAGTATCCAACGTGTCCTCCCCCCGCCTCACTCACTGTTGCTTTCAGTATGCATTCAGAAAATGTCCCTCAGCTCGTTCTGAACCCATGAAAAGTAGTACAAAAGCTGCAAGTGCCCGTTAGAAGTAATGCGAAGCCTGCCATCCTACTTATGATTAGGGTTGAATGCGTGTCACAGACTGGGCTGTCGGTTGATGGCCGATAGAGTTCAGAACCCGCTTCTTTTTCCACTCCCTCGCAGTCACAAACTCCGCTGCTCTGCCTGAGCTCATTTTCTTAGTGTTAGCTGAACTGACTGGGGATCTGCGCCTCTATTTTAAATAAACTGCATGATGGACCACAGCGAGGCGAGCTTCACGGACACGAACTCGTCCGAGTTTCCCATTCTGGGCGACGACAACGCGTCCCCCGTCACTCCGTGCGAACACCCGAGCGTGAGCAACAGTCGCCACTCGTACAGCAACAGCAAGCGCAAACTGCCGCCGTCTCCACTGTCGCAGACGCAATCGTCGTCTTCGTCCTCGCTGGAGCCGACGGCCAGCAGCTCGCTGACCGACCGGTTGACGATGATGAACATCCCGACGCAGGACTTGAAGGGCGCCGTGTTTTACGGCTGGCTCTGGAAGCGCGGCCAGTCGTTCAAGACGTGGAAGAAACGCTTCTTCCTGCTCCATGGCTGCGCGCTCACGTACTACACGCAGTGCTGCGTGATTGCGTCGGACGTGCTGGGCGGAGGCACGCAATGTCTGGACCTGCCCGTGAAAGGAGGGCTGCGAGTGGCCAAGGCCGAGATGTCGGACATGACGAGCTTCGGCCTCAAGATCACCAGCTACAGCGGCCGAGTGCTGTACGTACAGGCAGGAGACCAGGACTCGAGAGTGCAGTGGCTCAAGGTGCTGAAGGACGCCCCAGCGATGCGCAGTGAGATGATGGGACCCCCGATGATCCGCAGGACGATGGCCAGCGACTTGTCGTCTCAGCGTTCGTACTGTCCGCCCCAATCAGGCTCGCCCTATATGCACACAGCCATTAGCGTGATCAGCAGCGAGGGAGACGACGACGGACAGGACAACGACATGCAGGGCTATCTGTACGTGCGGCACTCGCTGCTGCCTGGCGCCAAGAAGCGCTTCCTGATGCTGTCAGACGGCCACTTGACCATTCGACGAGCGCGAACAGGGCGTGGATCGGACATTCAGGACACAGACAAGCCGCTCGAAGTGCTGTCGGCGGTGCCCTGGAGCGGCCACGCCCACGGCATCTGCGTCCGCCTGGGGAACCACAAGGAGCTCTTCGTGTACGCCGACAACGAGGTGGATGCGTCCATGTGGCTGGACGCGCTCAAGAACTGCTAAGCGAGACAGAAGGACGACGATGGAAGCGCTACTTTGGTCTGCCAATGGACGCAGACACACTCGCCACAACGACAACGCACACTCAGCACGAGTATCCCTCCTACCCAGCTATTATTATTAGAGACTATAGTTCGTTAAAATGTATCCGCCTGATGAAGTGGCGATTTTCCCCAACATTTGGTCCCCATCGATTTCTCTGGCAGAGAGACAAGGTATCTCTCCCATGCTTATGCACAGAAGTAATTCAATTGCGTTCGTTTGGCGTCGAAACGGTCGATCCGAACTTTTGCATCGAACACTTTTGCTGCAGTGGCCTTGCTAGATGCATTAAGCTACACTGTAGTTGTATGGTACTCGTAGCCAACCTACTTGTTGAATCGGATGATTCTGTAGCAAGTTGCCGTCAATTATTGGGCACATAACAGGCACGCACGACAGTCAGATAGATGGCCAAAAGCCGCAATCATTTTGGTGAAGTAAGCCTATCGACATGTGTTACTTCACCACTTGACCTTACTTCACAACCCTTTTGACTACTTCGAATGTCTCGGTCGGCGCTAACTCGGCACGCGCTGCAGAAGTCTCTGCGGGGCCAGAGCGCGCAGGACCAGCCCCAGAGGAGACCCAGAGGCGTGTCAAGCAGGACGAACTGCCAATGTAAGTGTCTGTGCCGGGTTTTCCGGCGTTTAACCGACCAGTTTGAGCCTGATTGCATATTTAACCTATCTCTGCTGATGAATTACCCTGGTGCAGCTATGGAAACGACACGACGTACAACCTGAACACGCTATTGCATCAAAACATTCTGCAGTCAGCCTATTTTCACGAACTGTACAAGCTCAAAACGTATCACGAAGTGGTGGACGAGATCTACTATCGCGTGGATCATGCAGGTCATACTTGAGGTAGATTAAATAGGTAGGTTAAATCCCTGCTGACTTTGTGTGTGTGCTGTTTTCTAGAGCCCTGGTCTCCTGGCACAGCCCGCATCCCTTCCAGTTGCTTCTGTCTGCTGCACAAGTTCTTTCTCATGCGGCTCACGCGCAAACAGATGCAAGGATTGCTGCGTCACACGGTCAAGAGATATTGCAGTTGCTGGCGCTTATTTACTTCAAGACTCACGAAGTGCTGCTGCTTTTTTGTTATGGATACTGTAGGATTCGCCATACATTCGTGTGGTCGGGTTCCTGTATCTGCGCTTCACGTGCGAGCCAGAGGAGCTGTGGACGTGGTTCGAGCCGTACCTGGAAGACACGGAGGAGTTCAACGCGTCGGCCAATCCCAGCTTGAAAACGTGAGTGATTGTGGCCGCTTAGGGTGGTAAGGAAGGCTGCTGTTCTTATTTTTGAGTCGGGATATTGCAGCGTTGATGCCGGTTGGAATACTAAGTATTGCGTGTATTTGGTTCCTTACAATGTAGAACGATTGGCGAGTGGCTCATTACTTTGTTGGAAGAGAACAACTACTTCGGCACAATCCTGCCGCGTATCCCAAAGAAGATTGAGGACGGGATCAAAGTCAAGGTGAGTACGTCGGCGAGGTCTGCGTGCGAGGATGGGGCTGAGTTGGGCTTCGAGCGGCGTCGTGCCTCGTTGTTCGGTGGGGTCACGCACTGCTCTTCATGTTGTTTGCTCTCTTTGATGAGGAATTAGGGACTGACTAGTATTATTTGAATGTAATTGTGCACACCAGCTACTGCTGTTCTCGCGCAAGAAAGAACGCGCCAAAGATAATTTGTCGATCGTCGATAAATTGAAACCTGGCACGAAGGTCCGAGCAATGTATGCCGATGAAGACAATGAGCCTGCGGTGCGATGCAAATCTTCTTGGCCAGTTTGGGTATCTGCAGCTAAAATGAATTTGATGTGATGCTCGTACTTTTAGATGTATGACGCCGTTATTGACTCGGTTGAGGAGAACAATCAGTTTTGGGTAAGATTTTCGTGGAACACACCGTCTAGTCCTTTGATATGTTACACCACTAACCGGTGTTGTGTTTGTTTGATCAACCAGGTTTCATTCCCAGCGTACGGCAATACGGAGATGGTGGGTTTGGGTGATATCGAATTTGATAAGAGCAATCTGCGTCGCGGACGATCGCCGACTCGATCCCGCTCAGCTGGTCGATCTCGCTCACGATCTCGAGCGCGGGGTCGAGACAGCGAACGCGACCGTCGTCGGGGCCGAGACAGCCGACGAGAGGGCGACCGTCACCGTCGTACCAGTCGTCGGGACCTGTCACGATCGAGAACGCGCCACCGCTCTCGCAGTAGATCACGATCGACCTCCCGAGACCGGCGTCGACGCCATCGCAGCCGCAGCCGTAGTCGCAGTCATACCCGCAGCAAAGCTAGGTAAGTGTGGTGACTCGCATTTGCTATGCTTACACCTTTTGTCGACTAACTAACGTCGTTGGTTGCAAATGTATGTTACATAGTGGCAACGATATTACGGGAGACCTGCTGCAGCAAGTTCGCGAGCGTGAACGGCGCAAGGCCGAGGCGGTTGGACGTGACTACGCTTCCCGACCAGCTAGCTACAAGGGTTCGCTCTCGCTCAAGTTGGATCGTTGGACTACGAGAAAACGCTCGCGCAGTCCGGCGAAACGAGACGAGGTGTTGGTCGTACAGCCAGGCCCGTCGAAGGGCACTGAGCATCCTAGTAGCAGATCGCCTTCACTTGAGAAGAATCGTGAGGCCGAAGAGCGCCTGAAAAACTTCGTGCCATGTACGGCGACGCATCTGCGAAGACGAACGATGACTAGAGGAGGATAACGAAGGTGTGTTTGGAGAGAGAGATCTCTTTGATCATCTTCTAACCGATTGGGGCAACGCACTTTGAATACAGCGAGACTACATGCAGCACATTACAACCAGAATGGTGCGTGTGCGTGACTAGTGTTGTTGTTGGTGTTACTGTATAAGAGGGCACTGTTGTTGTATGATACAACTTGTATCTGTGCTCCTAAGAGATTTTGCCTGATATTTGTCGCTCGCTGAGCTGGTGATTAATGGAGTTGGAGACCCGAGCAATGGACCGCAAAAGAGTGGTACCCAGAGGACACCGGCTCCGTCGACCTAGCAAAACGAACCAGCAGAGGACCAGGAGCGAGCGCCACCAATGATTCCGTGGGGGCTGGTTATTGGAGGCACCGTTGGGGTGTTTGTGTTGTTGGCGCTAAATGCAAGCCTCCGTGGGATGTGTCGCACTCCGTGGGAGGCTGTATCACTGGTGGGGAAGATCGTGAGTGCCATCGTCCGGACATTTGCGGGGTATGTAGGGAGAGGATTTCGACCTGAATACCCCAAGTGGACTCTACAATTTGAGCTTCTCCGTGCCGTAATGCGAACGTGCACCGGTCTGTATGGAGATCGTATGGTCGCTGACGCTCGTCATGCACAAGTCCTCCGAGCGCAGTGTGACGTGATGGGATACGTGCTGGGTTGGATTTACAGTCGCTGGCACCGTCGCCGGATTGACCCTGTGCGCGTCAGTGGACTGGAGCATCTGTGGATCCGACCGTTGGCTTCCTCCCAGAGCGATGCCAAAAGACTGGTGGTCATGTACGTGCATGGTGGGGCCTTCGCGCTGCTGAGTCCAAGGTTCTACAGCTTCTTTGGCGCCACACTGGCCGCTGCTGTCGACAAAGAGCTTAGCAATTGTGGCAGCAATGTCCAGGCTGAAATCTTCATGGCCAACTACCACAAAGCACCCGAGTACTGCTTCCCCACACAGCCCAAGGATGTTTTAGCGGCGTACGAGTATCTACTCGACCATGAGGGCTTGTCGACGGATCAAATCATTTTGGCTGGGGATAGCGCTGGAGGAGGGCTCGTCATGTCCACATTGCTCCGTTTACGTGATTCGAAGCAAACACATCGTCTACCGCTGGCTGCAATTGTGTCGAGCCCGTTCGTGGACTTCAGCGAAAGTATCGACCCGAAATGCGCGCTGAAGTGTATTCTCACTCGCACGATTGCGAAGGCCTGTCGCGTTGCGTATCACCCTCTTTGTGCAGAGCGAGCGGCGTGGGCGGATGCCTCTGCGGTGCATTGCAACTTGGAAGGTCTGCCACCCGTGCTCATCCAGGCCGCTACTCTAGATTATCTTTTCAGGACTCAGAGCGACTTGCAGCGAAAGCCAAAGCTGACGGGGTTACCGATTGGGAATTCGATGTGCATGATGGTGTATCGCACGTATTCTCGCTGTTTCCTTCGCTGATACTGCCATACGCTGAGGTGGGTGTGCAGAAGATGGCGGCGTTTGCTGCAAAGAAATTTGTGGAGAAGTGAGGAGATCTCAACATGAAAGAGTATACAGGCAATAAATAGCGGGTTTCTCAAGCTGAGCATCACATGAAGGCCTCTATCCTAATGCACCCACGTGCAACCAAGACCTTTGTCCACCACTGCGATGCCATCGGTGCTTACCGGTAACAACAACTGTGCAAGACATCAAGCTACACTGCCATTAAATCTCACGCGATGCACGGCACAGAGAGGCTATCCGTCGCCATCTAGCTTGGCATGACAATAATTGGCTCAGCATTTGAAATGCTATTTCCCATCGCGTGAGTGTGTAGAGTCTCACTGTTTACAGTCCAGGCTTGAGAGGACGTAAGCACGAAGCTCCCTTTGTTCTAGAGATCAGCCGCACATATCCTCATTCTCCAATTGCCTTCATCAAGGGACCGTGCACAAGACTGCAGCAGCGAAGGCAGCAGACCCCAATCCTGGTACGATGAAGATTGCCCATGTCGTGATCCTTGCCGTCGTGTTGTGCGTGGCTCAAGTGTGCGCGTCGACAGAGTACGCTGAGAACGCTTTTCCTCCCGCTTCCTACAGGCGACAAGAGACCAAAAGCCAGTACAAACGCAGATCGGCCTAGAATGCGACTGTAGACAAAGTATTTGGTTGCTGCCAACTACATCGACCCCAAGGAGATTTTGGAGAACGTCAGTCCATCGTGGATAACCGCGCAATGTTGATTATCGTTGCAATTTCCCAGCCGACTCGCATTCTTCCATGTTGTCTTTGTTCGGAGATCGATCTCATACTGAATTTTGCCCTTATGATGGACGCGGATGGCCGACTTTGTATATCGTGAGCCGAGTGCCCCAAACTTTGAACCACCACCGTTTACTTTCTCAATTCGCAGCAATCCCGCAACAGCAATCGACGATGAAGCAAGTCCACAACTTCATCAACGGCGGAACCCTTAGCTACCACGCAGCTTAGACGCTCCCCATGGCCATGGGCGAAACTGAGTGGAGCGATTCATCAGCAGCATCAGATGAAGACTCGCGGATAAGCCACCACATCAGCGGGTATCCACAACTCATGCAAGGCCTGTGAGCTTGCGATAAGTCTTGATGGCGTTGCTGGCAGCTTTCATGCGAGCCTTCCTTGTCGTGAACGTGCTGAAGGATGTTCATTAATATCTTACGAGATCCTGGGCGAGCACGGATCATTTCTCCGTTCTATGGGCAATATTCGAGAGCGATACACATTACAAGTATGGTCAAACACTTCCAGGGATAGCTACGTTGGTGGCTCCGCGGTAGGCACGGGAAGATTGAGTAAATGCAGCGTACATTTCAAATGACGGGTGTGAGTAGCCTGCGCTACTCATGGCATGCTTTGGATTCCTGCTCTCGCCTACCCATGGCTGTACTGGCATCTTGGAAACTCAATACGTTATTGAGGAGGTGCTTAACTGCAAATGCCGCGATTCGCTGAACACCCTCACGAGCGTAAGGAAGAACGAACTCCGGAAATACCATGAAAGCGTGCGGCACTTCTTCGTGTACATCCAGCTCCCAGTTGGTGACGCCGTCAGCTTTTGCTTTTGCTGCAAGTCCCAGTGCGTGCTGAAACAAGTAGTCGAGGCTGGCCGTTTGCAGCAGCACGGGAGGGAGGCCTCTCAGATCACACTGCACTGGCGAAGCATCTGCCCACGTTCTCGGATCTTCACGAGTTGGGTGGTAACCTCGTCAGATTGCTTCGACGCTGCTTGGCGAGACAATGCAGTGTTCACCTTTGCATTTGTCTCCGTCATCTGTGAGATCCGCAACGGGGCACTGAACTATGGCAGCCAACGGTAGCGGCAGTTTGGGTCTCCAGCTTGATTTTCCATCTCGAACTCGCAGCAACGTCGACATGACTAGGCCACCCCCAACGCTATCGCCAGCCAAAATGATCTGGGACGGATTCAGCGCCTCATGCTGCAGCAAGTATTCGTATGCAGCCACTGCATCTTCCGCAGGAATCGGAAACGGATGCTCTGGGAGCTTTCGGTAGTTCGCGAGAAAGATATCGACGGTGGCATTATCTCCAGTAGCTCGAGTGGCAAAGTCTTGCTTGATTGCAGTTGCCAGTGAGCAGCCGAACGTGGTGTACGCTCGTGGACTGAGCACGGCATAACCACCGCCGTGGTAATACAAAATGACCATCCGTTTGGTGACGGTGTCTTTGGCTTTGATACGTGATGACTTCAGCCAGAGATGTTCGAGGCCACGCTCTCGAGTCTCATTCCATGCTGCCGGCACACAAACCAGCCCAAGAACGTCCCAAGTATCTCGCTGTGGTGGCGGCTGATAGGCGAGCAGGTTTTGTCAACGATGCGTTCGCCGAACATGTTGACCGTGTTGCGCATAATTCCGACAACCAGCTCATAGCGCAGCGTCCACTTGGAAAACTTCGGTTTGAAGCCTCGAGCGACATATTGCGTCATCGTTGAGCAGATGACGCAGGAGTATCGAGCCACAACCTCGCAGACTCGGTTGGCGTGTGGCAAAATGCACGAGTTGACTCCAGCAACAGCAGCAAGATGAAGACTGCACTCGTCCCACCGATAAGACGCCAAAGAAGCTGGCAACATAACTCTGGATCGGACCAGAGCTGGATAAGCGACTCATTGAAGTGTTGAGTTTGCATGTGCCAGTTCTGCGTTAAGTTAGCGTTGAAAATTCGGTCCGTGCGCCTTTGGAGGTGGTTTGGATTGTGGTTTAAACAGCTGAGGCACCTGGCGAACTTCCAGCAAGCATCTTCAAACCAGAGAGATCCAAGCAACATGAATAATCACTGGTCCTCTTGACCACCAAGATACCATGACGTTACAGCATGATAAGTTCCAGCGCGATGATTTTTCATGAAATTGACGTGTTGTTCGTTGTTCACGGTGACACCAGCTACCTACTAATGTACTCTTCTACTACGTAGTTGACACAGTCATCGCCTCCACTGTAAGAGCGACAGCATTCACTTCAACTTTATGCATACATTTATCGAGATATAAACGCAACGCAACAAAGGGGGAACGTCAATGACATTACTGATAATTATGCTGTATTTCCTCTGCTGCAGCGCGTGTACTGGTCCATACATAAAATAATAGCAGGCCTCGAGCACTCCGCGTGATTGCTCGCTATTCTCCTCGTTACTCCGAAGGCGAAGCTTGAGCTGCTATCACTCAGACTCTCCAAAGCACGCGGGATCGTACGACGGCCAAAGACTTCTGTGTCGGCTGTCGTGAAATATGTTGAAATGCTGGCTTGACTGTGTTGAGCTTATAACTCGACGCTCTGCATGTGCCGGAAGTTGTTGCTTGTGTACTGAGACTGTGGCTGATGCGTGGAGGATGCCAAGCTAGATGTCGACTGCTCCTGAATCTTGCGCTCGTTCTGCTGCATCTGCAAACCGGTAGTGTACGACTTCGACAGCAAACCCGCCAGTTGATCTCGCATCTGGCCGGACTGACTCTGGGCGAGTTGGGAGCGCTCCTGATTACGTGTCCAGAGATCTTCGAGAAGCGCGCTCACCTGCTCGGCCAAGTCCTTCAGAAGAGACCGCTGTCGTGAGGGCACCGATGTGCGAGGCTGGGCGTCCGCGACAACGAGTGCGCCAAGCACCACACCGTCACGTGCTCGGAACGGAACACCCATGACGAAGCGCAGGTTTGGAGACTCGCTCACGAATAAATTAGTCGCCAGGACATCGTCTTGCAGCGCGTCTAGTACCGTCACGACTTCTCCGTCTTCCTCATCCTCGTCGTCGATACTGAACCCCTGGCTAGCAGCCTTACGAGCCGGGAAGCGTCGCATGATCTCAGCTGTGAGTGAGTGCGAGATCGGGACCTCGCTCACCTCGCGATCGCGCGAGAGAGCCAAGCCAAAACTCGATTTAATGAACTCACGCTGCGCATCCACAAAGCTGATTGTGGATAGAGAGCAGTTCGAGTGCTGTGCCGCTTGCTTGGCCACGAGATCGTAAATGTTCTCTTTTCCCGAGTCCATGATGCCGTACTCAGCTAGCCTAGCCGCACGCTGTTCATCTAAGGATGAGCCAACGCGGGACCTGCTTAGCACGTCCGTATGGATCTCCTCTACGATGTCCTCGTCGTCAAACTCTTCATCCCCTCTGCAAGGCCATCGAGGCCTTGGTAGCCTTGCAAATTGAGGTCCTTCAACTGAAAGTCGATCCCCACGTTTGAGTCATGGAACTCCATACCACTGTCGTCGTCATCCTCGTCAGCTTCATCCAGTTCACGCAAGTCGAAGTCACAAATGTCGTCAACCTCCTCGTCCTCTCCGTCCTCGTTCTCCTCCTCACCAATGCCATCCAGGTCTTCTCGGTCTGAGTCACCCGCTTCAGAGTCATCGAAGTCGAACACTTCTAGTTCTGACTTGTTTGTAAAGCGCCCAGGAAGACCACCCTTGATGGACAAGTCGAATTCTGAGTCGTGGAAGTCCATGAGCGATATCTCCGAAAAACGCTTGTAGAAAGTGTCGCTTTCCATAACCGCGCTGCTAGGAGAAGATGGCGATGACGAGCACACTGACGCAGCTTCTGACGCCACTTCGGACAGTCCTGAAGCATCGGCATTGGCCTCATTCTTCGTTACTGGGTACTCTGCATCGACCTCGGGCTCTTTCTCTATTTCCCGTGAGATTTCGCGCGCCACCTCGAACTCTGCTTCACTCTCCACACCTTTACCCACTTCTCCTTCATTTTCGCTCTCATCGTCGAAGCGGCTACCACGTGAGCTGCTCATTGTCGTCGCATTGCTGGCGTTGCTTGGCTTGTAGAAGCTGCTGCTAAAACTGCCGCTGCTGATACTCAGCGTCTTGGAGCTGCCATGCCGACTAAAAGTTCCCAGTTTGCTGCTGTCCAAACCACGGCTGCTATTGAAGCTACTTGCTGTGCTGCCAGACATGCTAGACATACTAGATATGGTAGACATCGTAGACATATTAGACATGGCACGATCCCCACCGCTAGATACTTGAGACGCCATCAGACTTTTGCGTCGTAAAAATCGGAGCTGTCGCCGCTACTTGAGTTTGTGGACGGCGGGCGGTTGTACTCGTCACCATCGTCCTCTTCCGGGTTGTGAGGACCGCTGCCGTTGCGCCGACGAATACCTGCGTTAGCACCGTTTACAGGTGTCCGGGGTGGCTGTGATGCACTCTGTACGCGCATCTGGTTCATTCGACCTCTGCTCTGTCGCTGAGTATCATCCATGCCACCCACACAATTCACACAGATTCGGAATGGACACTTACCAGCCTTGCCCAGCTTGATTTGATGCACATCTGAGCATTTGGAGCACGTGACGTCGCCACATAGGCGACAGTGATGTTTCCTTCTCGAGATAGAAAAGCCGCCTTGACATACGCAGCAATTTTTCCGCGACTTGACCCAGTTCTCCGACGTCAAGTAAGGCGATTCTCGAAGTCGCATAACTAACAGTGCCGTGTCTAGTCCCTGGAAAGCGGACAGGTATCCCAACATGTTTTGCCTTCGAGTCGTCGTGATCCCGTTCGAATCAAAGGAGCTAAACTTGATGAGTACTTCTAGGACATTTTCTCCTGCCACTGACGACGCGACAGGGTACACGACAATGCCTGAAAACTGCATCAGCGCTCGTGCTGTGAATGCAAAATTGGCGGTCGATTTGGACGACGATGCGGTTGATGTCACAATGGGTTTGCAATACCGAGTGACTGCCGGGTCTTCCATCGAATGCTGCGAGATGATTCCGATCCGCTGGTCGTCGAAATCCTGCGCTTGGTTCTGTGTCATGGGGCCTCGGATTTGTCCACGTCGGATGGTCGCATACTCTCCGATGCACAGCGTAAGCCCCTCCTCTTGCTGTGCGTCATCGCTCCGCTTGGACTTTTTGTGAAGACGAGCTGCTTGACGCTCCCGATGGCGATTTTTCCCTCCGAATTTCAAGGAGTTGGCTCCGCTGGCGTTCAACGACGTTCCTGAGTTGGTCCTTGCAGCGCGTCCTTTGATGGAGACGTATTTGACCGAGTATTGCTCTGCTTCTCCGCCCTGTTGGGAGGTGAAGGAACTGGTGGATGACGTGGAGGACGATCGACCAGAACGTCCTCCTGGGAGTCCACCGAAGCTTGTAAAAACGTCTGCGAGTTGGACACGATCTTCGAAAAGCGCGGCCTGAATGTTCTGGAAAGTGTCCTTCTTGGGGACGCCACTAGCCGCATAAAGTCCTCCAATGACGCTTTCACTTGAGTTGTCGCTAGCATCGTGTGCATATGTTGCGCTAGTCGCGAAGGGTCCTGTGGTGTCATGGAGGACACTCTGTCCATCGCGTCCGCTCGTAGTTCGTACACTTGCAACTGTCCTCTTTGTGTCACAAACTGCCACTTGTCGGCGTCCGCCACGGCGTCCACTAACAGAGCGGCGGCATTGGCGCGGGCGTCCGTCAGCAGAACGTCGCGCTGGGACTCGTTAAAGTGGAGGTAGGCGTCCGCTCCATCCGCTGCGTCCGCTGTGTGGACGCTGAAGTTGGAGCGTCCGCTGCTGGACGCCCAGCTCTGAGGCTCCTGCTGGGACGACACTGTGGACGGAGTGTCGCTCGGTCTGTTGGCTGGCGCCGAGGCGGACGTGGACGCTGGGTTCTGTCGTTGTCGAGGGCGATAGAGGGATCCATAGTGGACCATGGTGGACGGATGCGGTCCGCTCGAATGCGAGGAGCTCCGTGTGAGGTCAAAGGCGTTAGCTGCTGTAGTTCGCACTAATGGCGGAAGGCGGAGGCTTCGAGTGTGGAGGGAAGTCCTCACGGGGCGGATTTGAGCCAGCGGGAAAGGCGGGTCTGCCCTAAAGTTGCACGAGAGAAGTGCCGTCGTGACTGTTGGTTTGTGCTGAAATTTTAATAGGGCGGTTTGTATGGAGTGAGCATGCTGGCTTTGGGGGTAGGGGCATTCAGGCAAGAGACGAGGTTATGTTGCCTGATATCGGCGATCAGAGACCAGTCCCCAATGCGAGTTTCAGCTCAAGTGTGTGGGTGCATCGACTTCGGTGGTGTCTTTCGATTCGGGGCGACAGTGATCTGCCCAGTGCCTTCGTGCCCTCGCTTTCCATCTCTCTCTATTGTGGCGTTTGGTTCGTTCGGTTGTGGCGTGGATTACCGAAAGAAACTCTCCGTTTGGCGAAGTTGCCAGGTTGAAGAGCCCCTCGAATGGATAGCCGTGCCACGAACGAGCCGCTCAACGACGTCCGTATACACAGGCATGTGCTATTGGGGCATTTTGAGAACCGGTGGGATTTGTTGAAAACTGGGTACTCCTGGAAGACTTCAAAGGGGCATTGCAAAAATATATACAGAAAATGTGTTGAAACCCCAGAATCCTTCAAAGGGGTACTACGCAAACATATAGGAATTTGTAAAGAAGTGCCAGATCACTTGACAGGGACACTACCATATGCATGTTTGACATGAAAATGTGGTTGCCTTTCGAGCGCTTGCGCAGGAATATCGTTCAAAACGGCTTAAACCTTCACCGTAACCTTCTTGGTCGCCTCCAGTTTGTTCGCCAACGCCATGACTTCGAAGTATTGCCGTGATTGCAGCTCGCCTTCAAATGCATAATTGCTCAAACGTCCGCGGTGGAGTACCCCAGTGCACTTCAACGCACTGAAATCTCCTTCGACTGTGTGCATTCCTGGAGCGATACTTGCGAGTCCTATAACAAACGCAGCGAGTATTCCAAACCTTCCGCAATTCTCAATCTTAGCCCACGAATCTCTATGCATCTCAAACTTTAATTTGATTTCACTATACTTAATGCGAAGACCATGCGCAATGCACCAAAACCATTTTGAAAGACATGATTCTTGCTTGAAAGCGACAATGCCAGACTGCCGTCCGCAACGCTTCTTTTGACAAACATAATACAGATGTGTACGAGCAGCGAATGTGATATTAAGTCTTCTGTAGGGGCAATTTTCATGATGTTAAGATGAAAAGAAGTCTTGCTGTGTCGTCAGTACAAGAGCAGAGGGCACATCCTTGGTGTAACTTGAGGACGTCGCAAATGGTACTTGTGAGATCAACGGAAAATGAACAATGAAAGCTGCCGGTCCACGACGCTGTATACGGTATACAGCGTCGTGGACCGGCAGCTTCGCAATCGAGTGCGGGGCTTCTACTCTACTGATGCCAAGCCGGAGTGCAACATGTGAACGACAGGACGAACATGAAGCGAGACGTCGAGACTTGCAGCGCGGTGTTTCTGCGACTTTCGGTAGTGCCGTCCGCCCATCGCGACTCGCGAGGAAGGGCGTACCAGGATCGTAACATCTCGAACTTACTCTAATAAAATGGTACATGCACAGCACTGAACTTTGCAAGCTGATCCCGTCGCACAGAAAGAGAAGAGCCTCGAATCGAGGACTCCTCGGAGGAGCGAGGTCGGTCCCACAGCAAATGATGCCTCATGATCGGCACTACCAAGGGTGGACCTATTCCGAATAGTATTCGGACCTTGTTTGCGCACGGTGCGGTAGGCGATCAGCCAGGCTCCGCTCAACGAGCGTACTACACGTCGATAATTTTCGTCTGCAATCGCAGCATTGCAGCGCGGACGGCTTCCAACGATACTGTATCATTCCGGCGAGGCCATCACACGTGGGGATGGCGGCAAAACGTGCCGTCATCACAATCGGAGGTCGGTCACTCACCCTATTCCTGTTAAGGTCGATGTACCGTAGTCTACAGTCCGTCGGGAAGAAAAAATGCGGCAAATCGTAGGACCAGCGTGAGCCATGCCGTGAGAGTTTGCCACAGTACGAGCTGCCTGACAGTCAGGCCTTGCTGTCAGCAGTGCTGATGCTACCTACAGTGTATTACAAACTGCAGGCACCATCTCAAAGAGTGGACAAGCGCCAGTGCAGTATTTGTTGCACCGCAAGAGACAAGCTCAAACGGTGCCAAATGATGTACAAACGCACAAAAGGCAGCAAATGTGGTAGTAGTGCACAGACCATGCCTGTGGTGGATTAGACTGCAACGAACGGAGTAGGCTGCTACCAAGTGGCGGGAAGTATACCCAGAGGGTAAGCCTTAGCTAAGCAGAGGCGCAGCAGCTCCAGTTGGAAGGTGTACACCTCGCCTCTTCGCTGCTTATCAATATGGTGGACTCCAATCAAGCAACTTGAAAGCAGCGCTTCTAAGGCAGAAAACCTTTCCGGGTCGAATTTCAATTAACCAGAGACGATCGTAGCCTTCATAGTCGTGCTTCAGTCCAAGAATACGGGCTTTACGCCTGGACTTCCCCTTCCAAAAGACAAAAGATCCTATTTCTCCATTCACATACTTCTCAGCCCCACGCCCAACCAAAAAGTGGCACAGAAGGCTCCAAGTCGGAACAGTAATAATGACTCGTACACACAAATAGCATGCCACTTCAACATCCGTCAACAGGATGCGTACGGGCCTGGTACTAGGCCTGGATGGTGCAGGCAAGACGCTGCTAATGCGGCAACTAACGGCGCAGCTCGTGCACAAACAGAAGAGCGTTCTGGACCGACTCGCGACCTTCCTCTTCATCCCTTGCAGCTACTACTTCGACAAATGCAAACACAATGACGACGCTGTGACGATCGATGCCAACACGCAGCCCACCGTCGGTGTCGAGCATTGGACGCTACCTCTGGATGGAGGACGCGTCTGCACATTACGAGAAGTTGGTGGCCAATTGCTGCCCATGTGGCCTGCGTACTTCGAGTCCTGTCATTTTTGGCTCTTCCTGGTGGACGCCAGCAACGCCACGCAGCTCGCAGCTGCAGCAGTGGAGCTCTTTGCAGTGCTCAATATGGACGAGATGCGCATCAAGCCAAAGTTGCTGGTAATTAACCAGGTCGATGCTGACTTCATTATTGACGACGCTGTGCTGCAAACGTACTTGTGTCTGGATCGACTTCTGGCTGAGCCGGACAGCGGACCGGTGCAGATCCTCAAGGCTAGTGCGCTAACGGGGAGAACACGGAGCACATTCTCAAGTGGCTCGGGCAAGCTGCTGGCAACAACATGTATCCCAGCAGTAATTCAGGCATCGTTAATGGGCGGCTCAGTGGACTTAGTGGGCTCAGTGGTCGCTATAGATCGGCAGGCCGCCATAGCTCAACTGCAGAGATGAGAGTTCATCCTATTGCAGACTAAGGGCTGCTAGTGTTGGAGACAACAGCTACGCTACTGTGATGTCTTTCAATAAACAGACCTATGGCAATTGCAGACATCTACGTTTTTGAATGAGTACACAGTCGAAAAATGAACGCTTGAAATGCTCACAGGATGTACTAGTTTCTCTCTCCTTCGTGGCAGAACGGGTACTCATCAGTAAGAGTGACATTCGTCGCCATCTCATCGCTGACAGAGGTCTGGAACAGACGGAAGTGCTGCATGTCACGACTGATGTTGCCCAGCGCGATGACTGCACAATAACTGCCGAGCACGATGCTGCCGATGATCGACACATAGCACATCGCGCGATCACATTTACCCCTGAACGTATCCACAGCAATCGGATGCACGCGGAGGTAGCACAAACATGGCATGACCATGCAGGATATCGTGACGGTCGTAGCGCCAATGAAACTCAGGAAATCCACAAACGATGCCTGGAACATAATTGCGAGGAGAGCTTGCGACCACACTGTCAGCGTTCGGATTGCAGCACTGCAGATGCGATCAGCTGTAGTGTACGTGTGGGCAGTGGAAGTGTGGTCTCCACAATCACTTGGAGGAGGCGACTTTGTCTGGAAGTAAGGGCTATTACTGCCGTACAAGAACCCATCATCTTCGAGATTCGGGACGGCAGGAGCGTTGGATGGTATTAGCACGCCAATGGCACCAGTGTTCGCAAGAATCGGTTTGCTCTGTCCCGATGCAGCAGCTTTTACCGCTTTAATAGACAGAGACTGTTGTAGAACCTCGTGGTCTGCATCTTTGCCGATGATATATCGCTCCATTTCGTACAACGTTGGGTTGAGCAGCAGAGGAAAAGCGATCATCACATGGAGCAGCATCAAGGCAGACGCGATCTTCTTTGCAGAGCTTTTTGTTGGCAGCTCATCCAGCAGTGTGGCAGGAGCTGTGCAACCAAACTGGTAGTACGTGATCACCCCGATGAGCAAGTACAAGGACGTAATGAAGAGTAGCGTGAGCGACACGAAGTTTGCTAGTCTAGCAGGGTCCGTGTGTTGTCGTTGGATGGGCGGAATGATGATCGCTGTCCCCGTGGCAAACAAAATAGTACCGAAGGTCTGGATAGCGTTGTCGGTCTGGACCTGAGTCTCACGTGGAGACGGCGAGACACTTGCGAGGCTGTAGCAGATGCAGATCAAGTCAGCGCCCATCGCTGTTAGCCCACCCAAGTACATGAGCGATCCTGCTGCTTTAAGAGTCGGAATCATGATGACTGGCAGAATCCCGATGCTCATGGCGATGATCCACTGGGTCGGGCTCCAGTCGTCAGCCACCGTATCTTCGAATAACGTTGGGAGCAAGATCGTTCCGCCTAGAATGAGGAACGCGATGGGGCTCAGGAAGCAGCATCCCCACTCGGACAGCAGCACCACACGGCGTCCGGTCTCCCCGAAGGCGAAGAAACCAAGATCGCTGAAAGAACGAACGTTGACAGGAGACACCATAAGCGCCTTGCTCACTGCAACACTGCATCGATTTGGCAAAAGAACGACAGCGTTAGAATGGAGACACCAAGAGGACTGTATGAGAAAGATTGCACCTTGCATGCAGATTGCAGGCTGAGATGAAGTACACGCCAATGGCGGCCAGAATGGGTCCTGCAGCTGCGAATATGGAGCCAAAGCTCATAGAGCCCACGCCAAAGGTGGCGCAGAACAGCAGCGCGACACACAGCACGTCGTCCTTGTCCGCCATGCTCAATCTGGTCAAGAGGATCGCGACCTTTCGCGTGACATGGCTACATCTCTTAAGTTCGCACACTACACTTGACCTCCGACGAATGTCGTGGAATTCGCCTTCAAATCGGAACCTCATATACAGTTTGTCATATGCCGACCGACCGGGAGCGACAACCGCTGGTCTCCGACCGATGAGCCGTGAGGCAGGACACATACAAAACGCAAGTGCGTCCCAGCTGGGAAGGCGACCGACGCAGACCAGGCGGCGAAAGCGGTGCAAAAGTGGGTCGAACCGGGTGTTCGTATCGACAGGTTGATCCGCGCTCAGCGCGAGGCTTGTCAGACACAGTCGCTATCGCGCCATGTCACTATCTGTGCAGACGATATTCCCGACCGACCATCCGGTAAGAAGATGGAAATGCATACACTGGCCAAGATGTTTTCCTCCGAAGAAGCCGGCCGACCGACGTGCCCCGGCGCGTTTTTTCGTAACCGCCACAGAATGGCAGCGGCTTCGCCCAAAGTTCGGGTCTGGCAATAGGCAGAGGCTTTCAGTCGGAATTACGCATTCAAGCGCTCAGGTCGATTTGCTTTTTGCCTTTGATCGATCGCTCCCCCAGCCAAGCAACACTTCTACAAACACCCACGACTGCTACTGCTACTACTATGACTGCAGAAATGCACCGCCAACAGATCACAAGCGCCTCGACGTCCGCGCCGCCCGTGCAGGGGCGGTCCTTGAAGCGGAGACGCGACCAAGTCAGTGCCAGTGCTGCGACTGCTTCGACTGCTGCCGACGCAGCTGCAGAGCCCGTCGCCATGGACAGCAGCTTTCTGGAGAGTTGCACCACGTCGGGCGAGAGCTCGGACGAGAGCTCGGACGACGGCAGCAGCAGCAGCTACGAGGAGGACGAGGACGACGCCATGGCGGCCGCCAAGCGACGGCGCCGCGCCGACCTGGACGGACTGAAGAAGTCTGTCCGGCGCATGGAAGCGCAGGTGGTGAACGCGTCTGCCCAGCTGCGAGATCTGCGAGCGCTGGTGGCGCAGGTGGTGGCTCGGCGCCAAGGTCTGCGGGCATAGAGAGCCGCTGTTTTCCACTTTAATACCGGTCGGTCGGCGCTGTATAGGGAAACGACTCTGATGCCAAGGTCGTTCGTTGCTGCTCCGAGGCGTTCGGCGGCGTTCCTGCCCCGTAAAATTGAAATGAACCTAACGTTATTCATCAGTGCTGCGTTTTTGCATGCGTGTAGTGGGTCGGCTTGAGCCGAAATAACCGACAAAAGCTTCGACAACGACGACCAGCGCGGCCTACTTTGCCAGCGGCCTATGAGCGGCAGCAAGTACATGTGCAGGTATGCTGTACGTACCAACATAACGAAGTAGTCCGCCCTACCTTTGGGGGCGCCGCTCTACCTGGAATCTTCTACTTGCTCTACCGGCGCTGATCTCCGTTCGCTTCCACCAAGCAGCCCCCTGCTGGCCTTACATCTGGCCTCTGGTGTCACTAGTGCTGCGCCAGCAGAAGTGATTGGTATCGTATGAATGGCATTATTCGTTGAATGGCAGCGAACTGCGTCAAAGATTGAAGCTGTCTTGGCGCCTCGTCTGCTGCCGGTCGCTTTCCGCGCACCTAGATCACTGTGGTGGAGTATGCTTGTGCTGGTCAAGCGAGCGGCCGGTCGGAACAATGGAAAGAAACTTGGCAGTATGTAGCGTTCGTCTCGCGCTGTTTTGCTGTAATAAGATTGCCTCCGTTTGATCTTTTGCCTATGGGGTGTCCGATACAAGGTACACCATTTCCAGATCAAATTCGGAATTTTCAAGATCAAAACAAGAATTGCTAAAATCAAAACAAGAAACGTCTATTATTTAGTCCTCTTGGAAACATATAACCTATTATAATAAGTACTTTATTAGTTGTGACTTACTGAGCCTCTCTATCCCACACCGGTGGAAGCCTCCGGAAAGCAATAGACAGTACAGCAAAGCATTTTTGCTGATCTTCTTGTTTTGAATTTAGCAATTCTTGTTTTGAACTTGAGAATTCCGAATTTGATCTGGAAATGGTGTACATGTACGGCCTAGTCTGGATAACGAAATCCAGACTGCTGGCGCTTGAAATGGTCCGTACGGCCCGAACAAGCGCTGATCAAACGAGTTAGCAAATTTGAGGAGGCTATTCACTAAGGTTCAATAGACTATCTGTCTTCTTCTTCTTCTACACGTTGCATGTACAATACCTTTCGTGTTGTAACAGCATATTTGTAAGTAAATGTTAATAACATCTCCGTACATCCTGCAGCGTTGATCAAGGCTGTTCGTCATGCTTTCATGTTGAGTTTGCCTCTACAACGCACATGCAGTCTGCATTGCGCTTCGGTGTTTCTTTGGGTTGCTACTTGTATGCGTTAACTAATCGTCGGCTATGCCCCTCGCAACCGCTTTCTACACCATACATATACAAAGTACCAAGACTAAAAAGTGACCCGATCCATGACCAGACCCATCGGTGAAAGTGAAAACCCTCAAACCGCAGAGGGGCCCTCGAAGAAGGACGGTCCGTAGTTTGTAGAGGACGTTGCCGATGTGTGCTTGAAAGGGAAATGAGCTTGATGTTTTGGTAGTTTTGCTTTGCTACGGCTTCATGACTCGTGCCTCAACTCTAAAAATGCTGTTGCACGGCACTGACTTCAAACTATTGCCGTTAAAAGGTGTTGATGCGAAGAACTTCTAGTTGCCTTTGACTCACAACTAAACTCGGATTTTTCAAATGAATTAACTTTGAAAGTCAGAGGCATCCAGACCAGAAAACGTGATTCTTCGGGCTAGGTCCAAAATGGACTTCCTGAATTCTTACTCTTTCGAGCAAAACTATACATGAATGGAAAGATATGAAGATTCCATTTAAAGTGGGGGCACTCCCAGTTGGAAAGCGTCGGTATTTGACGAGATATCTGTGGTGTAGCGATTTCTCACTGTATGGAGATACGCCAGTTGACTGACCTGCCGCGCTTTCCGGGAAACGTCAAGTATCCGGCACTGTGATTGGCTTATATTATTGGGTGTGATTGGTCCGTACTTCATACGACCGACAACTCATTGGCCATATTGAAGAACCTGGTCACTCGAGCGAGGAGGTCACTATTGTGGATATCGAACTTTGCCGAGTCCTAGGTGCGAACCTACCTGGGTTTAAGTACGGATTTCCCGGTGGTCGTAAGTTCGACCCTAAATGGGTACACGGCGACCTTTCAAGTACTTGGTGGCTATTTTGAGTACTCGGTGGCCGTTCAAGGGCGCTCAATGGGGGTTCAACTCTTCGGTGAACAGGCGCAGAGATCCGTAACGGGTCATAGTTCATTACATAATTGTATAGTTGCATAATTAGTTACATAGTAGGATGTAGGTCCGAAAGGACGTATAACCAGATTGGAATATTCCACCAAACACGAAGAGTGAAGTGGAGACCTTTTAGGTGAGTCTACTTGCTTGTTTGTGTGGGTATGCCCGTCAGTGAACACCGAGCATTGCTGTGAAGTGTTCACCTGGCAAGGCCAAGAAGTGTGTGGCCGATTATATTGGGAGTTCGTATAGAGTGAAGGCTGAATTGCCTATATCTCTTTATTTGAGTGCTTCCAGCCGAGGTTTAACCTTGGCGCCCCCGTATAAGCCTAGACAAGGCCTAGTACCCTTCCGCTGTGGGGACTACGGGGTTGTGTGAGTGTGTAGCGCATACTACCGAGTGCTCGTGGTAGTTGTGCGCGGTGTATTACTGGTGAAAGTCGTACTTAGCGAATTCACGGTCCAACGTCTGGCCCGGTATAGGGACTGAGTCTGGGCCTTCAGAATTCATCCCGACTATTAGTTTGCCGGCTTGGTAGACTATTTGTTGTGGGTTAAAGCTATTTACACTACTACCGAAGATTCACGTGGGTTTTACAACACCACAACTGGTGCCGCGACCCGGGACAGAGTTAGTGACTTTTGTGAATCGTTCTGTATTGGCTTTTACCAGTCTACGAGCAACAAGAGGCGAAGAAAACCAAGAACCATGGTGAAAGGAGCAAGAGCGGTACCAGCTACCCCGATGAAGTCCAGCGGACGCGCAACCGAACGCTCAAGTCCGGACATGTCAGCGTCGAAGGTGTCGGCTGACACCGAACGCTCGGTCAGCTTCGAGGACTCGGGGACGCTCAAGACGCTATGGATCAAGGTTTAGATGATGAAGAAGAGAAGACGCCGGCGCCCGGTATGGGAGCGCCAACGCCGGAGACGGCTACGCTGTCGTCTGGCCTGACTGGAGGTGTGCGATCGCTTTCGCGCAACCTCGCCAGCGAAATGGAGGATGCTATGGGTCCAGACCCTGATTACGACGATTTCTACGACGGCACCGAGGACTCGAAGCGGTCGGCTGCGAGTGCCAAGCGTGCTGTGATGTCCGCCCTACGTCCTCCCATCAATGGGGATACACCAGCTGCCAAGCAGGTGTTTGAGCGTCTGGTTGTGAAGATGCGTAACGACGACTGGATGCGGCTGTTTTCGCCGAATCCCCGCAAACAAGCGAACTGGCAAGCTTTAGCCAAGGAACTCGAGCTGCCAGTCAATTCGACGAGCGTCCGCCAAGTGGCCGATGACACCGTTCGGCTGTTGTGGTCGCTTGGCTTCCAGCCGAGGACGTATCCTGCTACCGATTTGTTGGACAGCATGACACCGTCAGAGGTTGGGACCGAGCTACAACGCTGGAAGAAGAAACTGCGCAAGGTGTTCGGAGTGACAAGGATCAACTATGGAGTGCAGCCGAGTGCTCGGTCGCCGCCGAATATTGAAGATCCGTCCAAGATCCCTCTTCCCCAAACACCAACGAGGACTCCACGCAAGGCCCAAGGTGAGTTTGGGTCGACCGAACGCTCGCCGTATTTCCAAGACTCGCATATGATAACTCCGCGGTCGGCCGAGCGTACACGACGTATGATGGAAGACATGGAGACGTCAGGCCGCCGCCAGAGTGGCCTCCACTCATCGCGAGCAAGTTCCGGTCGTAAGGGAAGTGCGTCCGAGGACTCGTCGGACAGTGACGAGGACTTGTTCTTCTTCGGTGATGACGAAGATGACCCCGGGACGAATTAACTCGTCAAATGATTGACATCACCGAGATGAATGACGCCGACCCAACGCCGCGACTTGAAATGGCTACCCACCGACCACTCGACCGGATCAAGCCATTTCATGGCACTCGCAACAAGAGCGAGAACTCGATGCAATGGCTGCGAACTTTCGTCTACGAAATGACCGGTACTCACACTGAGGCCGACAAGTGGTGCGTCCCATTCGAGCTTAGCCTTCGGGACGGAGCCATTTACTGGTTCCGTCAACTTCCTAAGAAGACGAAGCGCAAGTGGAAGCTGCTGAGCAATGCCTTCATCAGGTATTATTGCTCACAGTTTACTCGGACCGCCATGTCGCGGTATTACTCGGCCAAGCGTGAACGTGGTGAACACATCTGTGACTACTTGAACCGGCTGAACGGTCTCGCTCGGAATGCTCGGTTGCAGTTTGAGAAGGGTGGACGTGACGCCAAAAGCCATGTGCAGCAGTTTTTAGTTACGTGCGAAGACTCCCACGTAGCCCGGACACTCTATCATACTCGCGTTCGTGATATCCACGAACTGGAGGAAATTATTGACGACATTTTGCAAGGCGAGGAACGCATGTCCAAGGGTGATTCAAGTTATCGCTACTCTAGTAGCCGCGACCCGCGTCGAGAGGACTCCTACAGGAGGTCCTCAGGTCGAGACAATCGGGATCGACGCGATTCGGACCGAAGGCGTGATGACTCCCGCAACACTCCGCGCGTGACACTTGCTGAAGCATCGTTGAAGGATATCTTAGCTGAATTACAGTGCCGTGAATTGACGGATGCTGCTACCGAGTACTCGGACGCAGTTCGGGACCGCGAGGAGAACGATGAGGACCAAGATGAGTATGGTACCGACCAGTCGGAGGGCGATCAGTGTGGGCATTCAGCTGACGAAGATGGTCGCCTTGCTGCGGCCAATGAAAATGACCGCAGAACAGCTGCTGAAGGCACTTACGCCCGATCCGACAACCGACAACCCAGAGGCGAGAATTCAGACCGCGACCGAAGATTCAATCGCGATCGACGTGATGGCAACAACTTCAATAGAGACGACCGTCGCCAACAGTACGGACCTTGTTCCGCCTGTGGCGGTTTGGGGCACTCAGCTCACCGCTGCTTCAAGCGTTGCAAGTTCTGCATGCAAGTTCATGAGCCTGGAAAGTGCGAGCTTTACCAGAACTTCCGAGATCTGGTCAAATTTGTACGAACCGAAGGTACCAAGAAGGAACTCCCTTCCGACCTCCAAACCGTCATCCAAGGCGGCCATTTAAACTAGGCAGCCCGCCAACTACAACTGGGTTGGTCCCTATCGGGCTGCCACAGTTAGCCGAACCCTCGGTAGACGCGGATTGTATCTACGCCTACATGGGGAGTGCGAATGGCCTGCGAACGATAACTCAAATGTGAAAATGACGGATACGGAAAAGGAGAGGAACTCAACCCTCGGTGGAGGTGATGTGGATGTAACTGGATGTGTTGGAGCTGGTGGAGGCTCTACCGATGACTCAAACTATGTATCGAGTGCTGTTCAGTACTCGGTCGAGTCACCGAGGCACTCCAAGGTGATGAAGTTAAACCCCGGGGAGAGACTGGGGTGGTGGTCGGCCAAGAAGTTCGACCGACGGATCAGAATGCGTGCGCTCATCAAGGGAGCGATAAATGACACGCGAACGAGGATTCTCCTTGATAGTGGAGCCAATGTCAGCGTGATCTCTGACACCTACGCCAAGAAGTTAAGGTTAAAGGACGTCCCAGACCACGGTCGCAGTCTCGACGTGCAGGGAATAAGTGAAGGCAAGGTATCAACAACCAGACGAGTCCTCGTCAAGATCACGTTGGGCTGGGATACGGTGTACGAGTTCGAGATGTGGGTGATGGCTCACCATGCTGGTGTGGAAGTGGTGTTGGGAACCGACTTTATGATCCCAGCCGGTATCCGGCTGGATTTGTTCCATGGCACCGCTCGGCTGCCCAATGAGGCGATGATTCCCCTCATCAAGACTCGTAACATGGCCGAGTCTAAAGAATACGGCACTCACATCAATGGGGGACCGGATCAGGTGTTGAATATCCCTGGAAATGAGTGGATGGATTACCGACTGAAACGCAAGCAACCGTCGTTGGAGACCCATGATTTCTGGGTTCGAAGGACAAAGAAGCTAATACCGACGGTAACGAGGTTTCGCCGTGACGGAAAACCCGACCGCGTTCGCGTGACGAACATATCCGAGCGACTTGTGAGCTGTTCGGCCCATACACCGCTTGCGTTATGGGTTCCCATTGGCGATTTGCCACGGGAGGAAGGATACGTGCGTGTGGATTCAAAGAAGTACAGAGACTGGCAGGTGCTAGCTCACGAAGGCTCGCGGCACCCTGATGTGTTCGCATTGGAATGCGAGCTTTACCGAAAATGGCTTGATTCTCAGCCATCTGCGGTAGAACGAACACATTATCAGCTGCCCAAGCGTTTAAAAACGAGGCCGTCCGAGTACTCGCACGGCCACCCAGCCGAACGATTGACATGTGCTCAGCGTTGGGACAAAATTTTGAAGGAATCGGCTCAGTGGAACGTGCAGGACGCCAGTTTGAGTGACGACTTTGGGGTGACTTTGGATATGTCGAGTAAAACACGGCCAGTGGCCGGTCAGGACGATCCTGGAGGCTCTCCAATGGCGAACGACTACTCGGTGGTCTCTCTACAGAGACCAGAGACGCTGCTGAAGGTGTTGGACAGTCCACCGAATACTCGTTTGCAGAATTTGGGGCAAGACCCTAGAGTGACCACAGCTTTTGGAGACAATCGTCTCGTTTCCGCTCAAAATGATGGTGATGTCGCTGCAGATGAACCTCCTTTGTCCAAAACGATGAACGAATTATCGGTTGGCTCACAGGAGAATCTCAAGACAGCGCTGGATCGACAGGACACCCTACCGAATACTCGAATGAAGAATCAAGTTGACAATGACGACGCAGTGGCGGCTCTGGATGCCACCTATATCTCGGTAACTAGAGTCCTAACCACTGAAGGAGATGAGTCCAAGGATAGGGGTGATCAGAACTACTTCGAGCATCGAGCAAGCGACATTGGACTGGAAGATTATGCTAAGGAATTAGCCTTCCTTCCCGACTTGACCGAGGAGTCGCAAACGACGATCGACTATGCAGCTACGAATGTGATGAACCCTCGGTTGTCGGCTGACCAGCAAGCACGCTTGATTGCGGTGCTGAAGAAACATGAAAAGATCATGATTGCAAGTGGAAACGCGCTACCACCGCCTGCTTATGGCGTGGTTTGCGACATTGACGTCAACGGTCACGCGCCAATCAAACAACGAGCCCGACGGATACCGCTCCGACATCTCGAGAAACTCTACGAGTTGTTGAAGGGACTGTTGAAGGCAGGTCTGATTGCGTTCTCAGACAGTCCATGGGCGTCGCCCATAGTGATTGTGCTGAAAAAGAACGGACAAGACATCAGACTCTGCATTGATTACAAGATGGTGAATGCCGTAACAGCAATCATGGAATATGCCATGCCGCTGGTGGATGATCTGTTGACAGATTTGGAGTGCTACCTATGGTTTTGTTCTCTTGATGCTGCCAGTGGATTTTGGGCTATCATGATGACCCTACGAGCGCGGAAAATCTCAGCGTTCGTTTGCGCATTGGGGCACTTCGAGTGGCTACGCATGCCATTCGGTCTCAAGAACGCTCCGATGATCTACCAGCGAATGATCGACAACGCTTTGTATGGGTTCGTTCAACCTAAAGGCGGCTGGCTACACTTCTCGGAGCTAATGAAAACAGCTGAAGAACTGGCTAAACAACGTCGTCATGGTGCTACCGAATACTCATTCCCACTTTTGGAAGGCGGAGGTCGTCACCGAACCAAGTTCGAGGCTGACCGTGAGTCCTCGGTAGACACCGATCCAGTATTGGAATTGGTTAACGGTTCTACGGCTAACATGTTTGCGAATGGAGAAGCCGATGAGTCCTCGTTAGTGCCTGTATTCGGTCGACGATCGTTCGTTGACGATATCTGCTTCGGTGCCGAGGACTTCGACGGCTGTTTGGCGACACTGGATCGACTACTGTCGAGGTTCACCCAATGTCGAATCAGTGTCAGCTTTACGAAAAGTATCTTCGTTCAGCCGAAGGTGGACTTCCTGTCACACGAGATCTCGCATGAGGGCATTAGAGCCGATCCCAAGAAGCTCCATGCTATCACCGAGCTCTCGTTCCCAACGACCAAGCGTGGGATGCAGTCATTTCTCGGGGCATTGAATTACTACAGCCGATTTATCCAAGATTTTGCTGTCTATGGAGCTGCGCTTTACCAGCTCAAAGATGACGACTTCAGCCCCGGGGTGACTTGTCGGTAGCCCACCGAGCATTCAAAGCGTTGCAAGCGAAGGTGGCCGACGCCCCAATCTTGAGGCATTTTGACCGATCGAAGGAAGTGCATGCTATGTTGTTCGCTAATGAGTGGGCATTGAGTACCACTCTTATGCAAGAGCATGATGGCAAGATGCATCCCGTTCGATTCCTCGGTCGCGTGCTCAAGGAGGCTGAAATGAACTACCATCCAGCTGAGAAGGAGGTCCTAGCACTCCTTTTGCTGTTGAAGACCTGCTACACGCAGCTCGCGGGAAAGACATTACATGTCTATACCCGGTTTTCGACACTCGAATGGATGTACAAATCCAAAACACTTTTCGGTAGGGCGGTTCAATTTGCGGTGCTGTTATCCCCTTGGGATTTGAAGGTTCAACGAGTCAAGGAAAAGGATGTGGCCTTTGCACAGTTGCTGCAATCAACCATCACAAGTTTTGTTGACATTGAAGACTCGTTAGCACCTCTCGCCCCACCGAAACAAGGGTCCCCTACTGTACGTATGGACCCAGCGTTGCTATACGCACAGCTACCGAGGACTCACAACGGCTTTGTGATGTCATTTGATGGATCTGCTAAGACGGAGAAATATGGAGGTTACGGTAGTTGTTCATGGATTATATGGAGCCTTCCTGATTGGAGTATAGTGATCGCTGCGAATGCTTACCTCTCCTCAACCACAGTCAACGTGGCCGAGTACACAGGCATGAATAATGGCGTCAAAGCTGCTATTGAACATGATGCCGAGGACTTGGTCATAGTGGGTGACTCGAGGCTCGCAATCCAACAATCACTAGGGGTGATCGCATGTCGGAAGGAATCACTGATGGCTTTGCTCAATATCCACAAAGAACTCACAACGAGACTTCGGTCGGTGAAGTATCTGCATGTGGTACGAGAATACAACGCAGCCGCTGATTCGTTAGCGACAGAGGCCTTGGAATCGAAAGTGAGCCGAGTGGTTCTGACGGAATCCCGTAAGGATGAACTCCGAGCGCTTAATCGCATCCAGGAAGTGATTTACGAGCCCTTGGAGAACACGGCAGACGTTAAACCACCTGCTCCTGACAATTTCGTCCAAGCTCTGACAACAACCGAACACTCGAATTGCAAGACTCGCAAGACTTTCGCAAAATTTGTCGAGATTGGATCAGAATGTGGAAATGTATCGGTATTGACTCGACAACAGGCTAAAGCAAAGAAACACGTTCGATTTGCGGATGAGCAGTCGGTGAACACGTCTAAGGATACAACCAAGCCTGCTGAACCTGCTGAGAAGTCGACCGAATACTCGTCGAGCGATCTGACTCCGCCAATGACTTCGCCGAGTGCCCTTCCCGAAGTACCTAATGCTGAAGATATTGACCCAATCGAAATTCAACAAGAAAGACGACGTCGGATAGCGAGAGCTCAAGACGAAGAACGGAAATGGTCGAATCTGAAGGCAGTACTCAAAGGGAATACCGAGCGATTGAGTTATAGAGATGCCCGAGAAGCACTCAAAATTGCAGATCGATTCGTGCTGTCAGAGGATGAGGTGCTTCACTATCTGGGTTTGAGTCGTCGGTACCGTGATGGATGGCAAGAAGAGACGAAGCTGCGTCTTGTGGTACCGACAACTATGATTCAAGAAGTTCTAGAGAACTGCCACGACTCTCTCGAGGGAGGTCATCAAGGAGTGGTTCGCACTTTCCAACGGGTCAAAGCTGACTATTACTGGAACGGATTGTATTCGGATGTGGAAAAACACGTTAAGTCGTGTCCTGATTGTAGTTCCAGTAAAAGCAAACCTCAGCTGCGGGGATACTCGCCAGGGAACGTGTTGGCAGAACGCCCATTCCAGATTGTGTCAATGGACTTCGTCATACCACTACCGAGGAGTCGCAGGGGCAACACGGCACTCTTGCTGTTTCAATGCTCGTTCACTGGATTCGTTATTGCAAGGGCCATGTCGGACACCACTGCACTCACCGTGGCGAAAGTGTTCGAAGAGAGTGTCTACCGAAGATTCGGAGCGCCATCTCTTATCAGGCATGACAGAGACCCACGCTTCATGAGCGAAGTTTTTCAAGCTTTCGCCGAAATGATGCAGTCGAGATCTAGAGCCACGTTGAGTTATCGGCCTCAAGCCAACGGGCAACAAGAGCGCTCGGTGAAGTCGGTGATGACTTCAGTACGCGTGTATGCCGAGGACCCGTTGCAGCAAGACTGGGACGAGATCGCGGAGCGGTTGGTATTTGCTATCAACAACTCTCAAGATACTACCAGGAAGGAAACGCCATTCTATCTCGTCCATGGTTGGGATGCACAATCATCCCTCAAAGCAATGGCCTCCTCCCTTAAACGAGGACTCGGTACACAGTCCGACGCGCTCAAGTGGCGTAGAGAAGTCAACAGACAGCAAGAAATAGCATGGGCGATGGCTGAGGACTATCAAGCATCAGAGAAGAAACGTCGAGCAAAAGAGCATAATGATGCTCTGAGCCGACTAGAGAAAGCCTCTGTGCCGCGCCAAACCAGTGACGACTACTCGGTTGACACACCTGAAGCTTCGCCTGGGTCTAACGACTCTACAGAGGGTCCACCGAGTTCTCTCTTCAAAGATGGGAGCAGGGTGTGGCTCTACATGGAAAGGGTTAAACCTGGTTTAACAAAAAGCTGGCCCACCAATGGCACGGTCCATTTCGCATCAAGCGTAAGGTCGAAGAGTTCGCTTACGAGCTAGAGCTGCCTGACCGAAGTGGATACAGGTTCTATCCGGTTGTCCATGTCTCTCGACTCAAAGCAGTCAACGAATTCCCAAGCCGTCCGAGTACTCGGTTGACGCAGGATGTGACCGAGGACTCAAGGTTCGACTTTGATGAGGAACTGTTGCCTGAAGACAGCTGGGAGCCTGATCAAATCGCTGGCGAATATGAAGTTGAAGCCATATTGGATGATCGCACGCCGATTTCGACCGGTACCGAGCGCTCAATCCGTGAATTTAAGGTCAAATGGGCTGGTTACGATGAACCCACTTGGGAGCCAGCGTCAAATCTCTCTTGTGGCGGCCTACTTTACGACTATCTGCGGGCAAAGAAAAGTGAACATCGCCTACAGATGGTTCAGGTCGCTGACGAGGACTGAGGTGGCTTTGCCACTCTTGACCTGTCCATAGGGCGGTGCGGCCTATGGTAACAGACGAACAAAGTTATTGCACCAAACACTGCATGTTGTATTTGATGAATTTGAACTGTGAAACTAAAAGTGGAGAGATATCGAGTTGACGAACCATAAAAACGGAAGGAATTGTCGGTGGAGAGCTCATGGGGTCCGTCGAAGAATGAGAAGTGCATGGAGGCTACAACCGATCACTCAATCCAAAGATTGACGACGAGCCACTTCGGCTAGCAGGTCCAATTGGGCGTGATCAGTTGACGGTATGCTCCCGGGCACAGTGCTCGGGTTGGCGCCAGAAGTAGTCGCTCCAACGTCGGATGAAGGCTCGGCTGCCTTCTCCTCAGCATCAGGGTCGACTGGTGAAGCTGGCTGAGGTGGTACCGAGCTGTCAAGGTCCTCCATCGTCACTTCGTTGACCACTTCGAACCGATCTCGCCAGTTTGGAGTAATTGAACCAGAAGGCAACGACGAGTCCACTTGAATCCGAGCCAAGAAACTCTCCACACTGACATCAGCCGGGACGAACAGAGGTAAATCTGGGTTAGCCGGTACCAGAATGGTGTTGTACGGATGCTGGGCAGGAGCAGTAACCCAGGAAACCCGACCAGGCTCGCGCACATCAAGTCGGAGGGCTTCAAAGATCCAGTCAGTGCTCGGTGGAGCCAATGAGATGGGCTCCGATGGGTAAAGAAGCACTGTTGGTTCCATCACGAACTCCGGAGGAATCACCGGATTGTCAGAACGAGAAGCTTGTAAGCACCAATCCCACAGTTGTCCAGGGATGCGCTGACGAAGTCGATCAGCACGCTTGTCTCGGGCAGCTTCATATCGAGACCAGGCTGCTCGCTTGGCTGCTAAATTAGCCACATCAAAGCCAGTATTGACCTCTTCCTCAGCAAAACCACGCTCAACGCACTGGGGAACAATCCAGTGGAGTCGTTCCCAGAGAGCAAACCCAAGGTCCGGTTTGTTACACACGCCGCGTAAACAGGCCCAAGTCACGAGCGCTCGTTCGGGTCTTGGAGCGCGTTGAGAATGCCGAGCCGACGGATCGAAGGTGCTTGAGTCCATTAAACAAGCTTGGTCAGGCAGACGCCGGCGAATCCGCTGCCATGGGTGGTCAGGATTCTCAAAGTCCGCGAAAGCATTAATTCCACTAAGAGAGCTAGAATAGCGACTCCGGCTGGAATCTCCGAGGGTAAACATTCCATCATCATGCGGTAGAAGCACTGACGAGCGCCAATACGGGTGAAACGCATGTCCAAGAAATCTTCGACCCACAGCTGAAGTCGACTCGAGGCCCGAACTATTGGTTGCGGACCGTGTGTCACTTGATGAGGCCGAGGGACTGGGAGTGCAGCATCAGTACCCGGTCCATAGACGTTAGTCAACGTCGCAACGATTACTCGGCGAGGACCAGCCGTCCGAGGAGTCCTTTCCATTGGATAAAGAGGCACATCCTCTTCACCGCGGTCATCACCATCATTCTCATTAATGTCCACGTCTGGATTATCATCCGGTGAACCACCACCGGGAGGACTTCCTGGACCGAGTGAGTGCTCGATCGCCGGTGGAGGAGAACCAGACGTAGCTGGAGGTTCATTAGAGGTCATGACCGATGACTCGCCGCCTGCTTGAACGACTTGAGGCGCAGGAGATGGCTGCGTTGAGCCTCCAGATGGCACCGTAGAATCAGGCCGAGGAACCGGCCCTGAATGTGGCGAACTGACTCCAGGAGGATGGCGAGGAGATTGATCATCATCACTTGGAATCTCTTCCCCAAACATCTGCACATCTAGGCTAGGAGTCGGTACGTCTACCGAGCACTCGGTGGGAGCCTGGACATCATCCACGATGGGTGTAACAGTTGTTGAAGGCACCACCGAGGACTGGTTGTCACTAGCAATTGAAGGCAATTGTTGGGGTGCCTCTGACCTAGCCGGAGCGTGAGAATCATCCATGTCCACGTCAATTCCACCCGAAACAACTCCACGAGAAGGATCATCCACATCAGGAGGGTCAAATCCATAGTCAATTCCACTATCGTGAGGGCCACATTCATCGTCAGACTCTTCCTCAGCCTCACGCTCCACTGAACGACTGTCGGCGGGTACTGAGTACTCGGCGGGAGTTTGAGAAGCTTGAGGAGGCGTTCGGGGTGGCGACTGGCCATCAACCGATGACTCAACGTCGCTGGTAAGGTCGAACGGAGCTTCAGCACTACCCAAGTAGCCACCAGTGGAAACCGCCGGATCAGGCTTGGTGGAGCTAGGTGACGAGGCTGTCACCGCTGGAACAGTGGGGGTTGACTGCTCGGTGGACGGCGGAGAAGCTTGGACTCTCGATTGCGATACTGGAGGGTCGCTGCCGACAACTCAGGTGGAGGCGGAGATAATACCGATGGTGGGGCAGGTGGAGATCCACGCCGAGAGCCAGCAGACGTTCGGTATCGAGTCTGGATGTGAAAACTTGAACGAAGCGACCGAGGAGTGTGCTTGGAAGACGGGGACGGTGGAGCCGACGCAGTGACCTTCCTTTTCTTCATCTGAGACTTCTTGTATCCCTTCTTGAAAGCGACCGGCATGAGCAGGCGACGTCTTGTCTTCGACCGTGACGACGAGTCATCGTCTGACTTCTCCTCGTCACTGTCACCCAGTCCAAGGGCAGCCATGCGGGCGTCCGCTCGATCGACGGTGGATGAACTCCCGTCATCGGAGTCCGAGCTGTCAGATCCAGACACATGGGATGAACCTCGGCGAGCTCTCTTCCCTTGGCCCCGGCTCCGGAACTGGTGCGCAGCCTTGGCAAATGCGATTGCAAGAGCGAAAGGTTCACCCGACTCATCGGCAGCCTTGGTCACTTCATCTTGAATGCGCTTGAGAGCTGCGAGAGTCGGTGCGTCGACACCTAAAGCTTCAAGTTTAAGCTCACCAGATGTGATACCTACATGGAAAGAAGACAATATGAGCAACAAGTTATCGGTGCTCAGTGGAAAAGTTAAAACGTACCTCGAATGGCGTTCCGAAGCACTTCAGGGTCCATGCCAGCCAGACTCACGTGAGCACGGAGAGTGGCGTTGGTCCGACGAAGGTGCTCGTTACGAACGCGCAAGTTGTCGATGACCTTGTCTTTGTCTGCTGGGGAGCCAGAGCCAGCCATCTGTCGCGTCAGGATGGCGACGAGCTGACGATTCTGCTCAGTGTTGGCCGCAACCGAAGCCATGAAGGACGCGTGACTTTCTTCAAGACGCTTGCGGAGAATCCCAATGGTGTCGTCCCGGCTATTCAAACCCATCTGCATGAGGTTTAAGTCCTCGGTGTGCTTGTCAATCGAAGCTTGGAGCTTCCTCAACTCGATATCAGCCTTGACCGAACGCTCCTTGGAAGTCTTGAGTTGTCGCTCGAGCTCTTCGATTCGTGCACTAGCCGCTTTCAACATGAACTCAGCATGCTCCGCGCGATGAACTTCGGGAACCAGTCTTCGCTCGGTAGCAGCCAGAGTCGCTTGGATGTTGGTCAGTTGACCCTGGAGCTCGCCAATATCGTGGGGCAAGTTCACGATGGCGTCTGGAATGGGCTGGAGAGAGTCCACGGTGGCGTCGAAACCCATGGCTTGATTGAGTCGTCGCTGGAGAGGAGCGTCGCCACGGAGCGGAGGCGTGATCCCTTGCTGGATAATCAACTTGGCCAGTCTGGTCAGGTATGGGAGTAACCTGGTCAACAACTCGTCCGATGTAGCGACCGACGACTCCGTCAACAGATCTTGCAACAACTCCTCGGTGATAGGCTGGACGGGTCCAGCAGGAGCCTGAGGAGGTACTGGAGTTCCAGCCGAAGGCTCGGAGGACGAGGGAGTCGCAGCAGGTTGACTTGGTTGATCCATTGGACTCGAAGCAGGAGTTGCCGGAGTTGCTGGTTGAGTCGCTTGGTCAGTCGTATCAGCCGTGGTCCCAGAAGGTGTTGAGCCCTCGGTGATCTGTCATAGTAATGCGAGACGAGGGTGTGAATGTGTGGAACGATCGAGCGAGTGATGAAAAGTGACTACTTACCGCTGGTAATGGCTGTAGAGGTGCATGACCAAGAGCTCGGAAAGCTCGATTGGTCGCACTGCCGAGCAAGTGGCGTGACATAGTGGTTGGAAACTTGGAGTCTTGACCGTTGGAAGTGCCGCAACAGTCACCAGTGTGGTGGCTCCAGTTGTGGCAGGGGCAGTTGTGGTGTAGCGATTTCTCACTGTATGGAGATACGCCAGTTGACTGACCTGCCGCGCTTTCCGGGGAAACGTCAAGTATCCGGCACTGTGATTGGCTTATATTATTGGGTGTGATTGGTCCGTACTTCATACGACCGACAACTCATTGGCCATATTGAAGAACCTGGTCACTCGAGCGAGGAGGTCACTATTGTGGATATCGAACTTTGCCGAGTCCTAGGTGCGAACCTACCTGGGTTTAAGTACGGATTTCCCGGTGGTCGTAAGTTCGACCCTAAATGGGTACACGGCGACCTTTCAAGTACTTGGTGGCTATTTTGAGTACTCGGTGGCCGTTCAAGGGCGCTCAATGGGGGTTCAACTCTTCGGTGAACAGGCGCAGAGATCCGTAACGGGTCATAGTTCATTACATAATTGTATAGTTGCATAATTAGTTACATAGTAGGATGTAGGTCCGAAAGGACGTATAACCAGATTGGAATATTCCACCAAACACGAAGAGTGAAGTGGAGACCTTTTAGGTGAGTCTACTTGCTTGTTTGTGTGGGTATGCCCGTCAGTGAACACCGAGCATTGCTGTGAAGTGTTCACCTGGCAAGGCCAAGAAGTGTGTGGCCGATTATATTGGGAGTTCGTATAGAGTGAAGGCTGAATTGCCTATATCTCTTTATTTGAGTGCTTCCAGCCGAGGTTTAACCTTGGCGCCCCCGTATAAGCCTAGACAAGGCCTAGTACCCTTCCGCTGTGGGGACTACGGGGTTGTGTGAGTGTGTAGCGCATACTACCGAGTGCTCGTGGTAGTTGTGCGCGGTGTATTACTGGTGAAAGTCGTACTTAGCGAATTCACGGTCCAACGTCTGGCCCGGTATAGGGACTGAGTCTGGGCCTTCAGAATTCATCCCGACTATTAGTTTGCCGGCTTGGTAGACTATTTGTTGTGGGTTAAAGCTATTTACACTACTACCGAAGATTCACGTGGGTTTTACAACACCACATATCGCTCCTCGAAATTGGTGCTTGTCTTCACTAGAGCCAATTTGTCTTCACCTTTTGCTGCCGCGTCTTTTTATTTCACAACAATATACGATATTCATATCAGATCCTTCATCTTAGCCAATAAGACCACGTCTTCGCAACGACCGCACAACAATTGAACTGCAACCTACAGGCAACGGCGAAAGCAGGTTTTGGCAGCACCTCCACGCTTTCAATCATGATTCTTTAGAAGCCGCAACTAGTACTCTGGCGTTAGCACATATTATAGTTTACATTGCAACTAAGCTGGAGGCTGTAAGTTAAAAAATGGCAACAAAAAGGTGGAGACAAATTGCATTTTTTAATGAGTTTTTTCGGGTCGGTGTTTCTTCAAATGCATATTGCCTTGCGTACAAGTATCCTTAAGCCGTTTAGCTTCATTTAATGCTAGTAAAAGATACTAGACTTCTATTTAAGCTAGCTTTCATGTTGTGTAAGGCAATTGGAGCGATTTCGTATCCGTACTTAGCCCGAAATCTGGTCTGGTTCCCTCAGTCCCTCAGAGTTAAAGCAGCGGTACCTAAATTCGATCAAACGGAGGCAATCTTATTACAGCAAAACAGCGCGAGACGAACGCTACATACTGCCAAGTTTCTTTCCATTGTTCCGACCGGCCGCTCGCTTGACCAGCACAAGCATACTCCACCACAGTGATCTAGGTGCGCGGAAAGCGACCGGCAGCAGACGAGGCGCCAAGACAGCTTCAATCTTCGACGCAGTTCGCTGCCATTCAACGAATAATGCCATTCATACGATACCAATCACTTCTGCTGGCGCAGCACTAGTGACACCAGAGGCCAGATGTAAGGCCAGCAGGGGGCTGCTTGGTGGAAGCGAACGGAGATCAGCGCCGGTAGAGCAAGTAGAAGATTCCAGGTAGAGCGGCGCCCCCAAAAGGTAGGGCGGACTACTTCGTTATGTTGGTACGTACAGCATACCTGCACATGTACTTGCTGCCGCTCATAGGCCGCTGGCAAAGTAGGCCGCGCTGGTCGTCGTTGTCGAAGCTTTTGTCGGTTATTTCGGCTCAAGCCGACCCACTACACGCATGCAAAAACGCAGCACTGATGAATAACGTTAGGTTCATTTCAATTTTTACGGGGCAGGAACGCCGCCGAACGCCTCGGAGCAGCAACGAACGACCTTGGCATCAGAGTCGTTTCCCTATACAGCGCCGACCGACCGGTATTAAAGTGGAAAACAGCGGCTCTCTATGCCCGCAGACCTTGGCGCCGAGCCACCACCTGCGCCACCAGCGCTCGCAGATCTCGCAGCTGGGCAGACGCGTTCACCACCTGCGCTTCCATGCGCCGGACAGACTTCTTCAGTCCGTCCAGGTCGGCGCGGCGCCGTCGCTTGGCGGCCGCCATGGCGTCGTCCTCGTCCTCCTCGTAGCTGCTGCTGCTGCCGTCGTCCGAGCTCTCGTCCGAGCTCTCGCCCGACGTGGTGCAACTCTCCAGAAAGCTGCTGTCCATGGCGACGGGCTCTGCAGCTGCGTCGGCAGCAGTCGAAGCAGTCGCAGCACTGGCACTGACTTGGTCGCGTCTCCGCTTCAAGGACCGCCCCTGCACGGGCGGCGCGGACGTCGAGGCGCTTGTGATCTGTTGGCGGTGCATTTCTGCAGTCATAGTAGTAGCAGTAGCAGTCGTGGGTGTTTGTAGAAGTGTTGCTTGGCTGGGGGAGCGATCGATCAAAGGCAAAAAGCAAATCGACCTGAGCGCTTGAATGCGTAATTCCGACTGAAAGCCTCTGCCTATTGCCAGACCCGAACTTTGGGCGAAGCCGCTGCCATTCTGTGGCGGTTACGAAAAAACGCGCCGGGGCACGTCGGTCGGCCGGCTTCTTCGGAGGAAAACATCTTGGCCAGTGTATGCATTTCCATCTTCTTACCGGATGGTCGGTCGGGAATATCGTCTGCACAGATAGTGACATGGCGCGATAGCGACTGTGTCTGACAAGCCTCGCGCTGAGCGCGGATCAACCTGTCGATACGAACACCCGGTTCGACCCACTTTTGCACCGCTTTCGCCGCCTGGTCTGCGTCGGTCACCTTCCCAGCTGGGACGCACTTGCGTTTTGTATGTGTCCTGCCTCACGGCTCATCGGTCGGAGACCAGCGGTTGTCGCTCCCGGTCGGTCGGCATATGACAAACTGTATGCCTCGATTTCCGCCACGAACGCGAATTCCGACCACTTCCTTTTGTTAAACCTTCCAGCCCGAGACTTTCCTTCTTCTTCATGTTCGGCGCCCTTGCAAGCCTAAGTCAAGTTTTACTCGGCCATATACACTCTCACTCTCGAACTCGCGCGGTGGAGATGAAGTGGCGGAACTTCGAGAGGGGACGGCCTCCGGAAGACAAGACTTCACTGCCGGGACGACGTGCTATCAACAAGCGAGATCAAGTTCAAGAACCCTCAGCTGCAGACCTACAAGATCATCCTCAAGTCCACGACAAACGTCTTGCGCTGCAAAACAGTGATTGCAAGGCCAACGTGTGAGGGTGAGATGTCAATGCGGCAAGGGACATCCTGGGTCTTCTGTGGAGCAAGCTTTTCATGGGAGGCAGAGGGATGGAGGCATTCAAACGAGGAACTCAACTTTTGAACGAAAGTTGAGTCTCAAGATAAAGGTGACTGGAAAAGCTCTGAGGCGTTCGCGCTGATGGATTCCTATAGCCAGTCACAATGGTGCTTGCTTGGGGCCTTGGCCCTTGGCAAAACTCCTTTATAGTACTGGAGAGTTCGCTCTCGTCCTACGACGACTAGTATGTAGTAGTACAAGAGTGAACAATCTGGGCACAGCGAGTAGGATTTGCAGTGCTCTTAACGTATTAAATTACTGTAGTCGAGTGCCACTACCATCACTTGCAGCGTAAAGATCCTCTCACCAGTCGAGCGTCAACCATGTAATACGAGGCACTTTGTTTCATTGTCCACCTACTAGCTGCAATTCTACTGCACGCCACCCAAAAGCGGGATGTCCGTCTTGGGGCCTTGAGGAGACAAATGATGCGTCTCCTGCACGTACCAGAGCTTGTCGAATAGCGCCGGCTGCGGATCTGCCTCCAACTCAGCTGTGATCTCCTCGCATTTGGCCCGGAGACGGTCTAGATCCTCCTCGCTGGTGTCGGGGGACAGAACGCGGCCCAGAGTTGCGTGGATAATGACGCGCGTGTCCGTCTTAGGAGCATACGAAAAAGTCTCTTTGGCCACACGACGCATGTGGTCCACAGAGAACTCCACGTGCTTGTTCACCACCTCGTCGTCGTACACGATACCGTCCTCCTTGGCCGCTGGCAGACACTTGAAGACCATAATGATGGCGCCTGAAGAGGCCATGAGGACCCTCACTGGTGCCATGCAGAATGGTGCAAACCTCTTGCACATGGCCTTCAACTGAGAAATATCCTCGGGGACACGCAGCTTGGCATTGGGGGCGAGGTCTCCTGGGTGCGACGTGTGGAACAACGTCACGTGCATCAAATCTTGACGGGTGATACACGACACAGCGTTGTTGGTCTTCGGTTCGCGAGGCAGCAGCTCCGTCAAGTGGGTGCCGATGTCATGGCAGCGCTTGGCCATCTCCTCTGGAATTGGCGCACAGATGAGTGCAACGGCATCGTTTTCACTGGGGAACACGTACGGCTTGGACTCGAGCGTCGCTCCAGGCGTGAAATGCTCTCTTCAGTGGGGGGACAAAGGGGGTCATGACATTGTTCAGCATTAGATCAGATTGCGACGCAAGACGCACCTCGTGGCGCGCACGGACTCGCGATTTAGCGCAGTTTTGCCGCCTCTGTAGAGCTCTTCGTAGAGATCGGATCGCTGTCGACGCCATTGCGCTTCCTCTTCAGTGCATTCGGAGCTGCTCATGTCGGTCTCTGCTTCGTGTCGTAATTTACAAAAGTACAGAATGTGTGTGATACACAATCTCGCCAGTCGTTCATGGCTACATTTATTGTTGCCTTCAACTTGCTTGACCAAGCGAAATGGTCGTCGTGTGTCCTGTAGGTCGGATATAATGCGACTCATGGACGTACCATAGTTTGCTCACAACAAACTCGTTGTCGTTGGGACTGCTGCTCTTGGAGGCTGCGAATCTCTGCGAGATGCGCTGGCATTTGTCTCGGACTCGACCCAACGCAGTCTCGTCGAATGCAGTTGGGGACATGATACGTGCCAGCGTTGAGTGGATGATTGCGTGGGGACTTTTAGCAGATACGAACGGGAGCGTTTGCTTTGCCGCCTCACGCAGTAGATCGACGCTAAACTCCGCATTCCCACCGTCATTCTTTTCTGCTGGTTTTCGCCTTTGGCCACCAAATTCGTCGCTTGGGAGACACTCCAGCAGCAGCAGAATCGCCCCGGACGCTGCCAGCACCACCTTGACAGGGGCCATTCGAATCGTCTCGAACTGTGTCGCCAACTCCTTCACCAAGGCAATCTCTCGCGACAGTCGCTCGCTCTTGTGTTCGTGGGCGTCACGAGGGGCCAGATCGTCTGGGTGCGACGTGTAGAACAACGTTATGTGCATGATGTCCAAGTCGCTCACGTACACGTCGACGATGTTTGCCAAGGACTTCGTCTGCGTCGGTTCTTCCGAGTTTTCTTTACTGACTGTTGAGAGCTCCTGCAGAACTTCTCTAGTGATTTCGCCCCACTGCTCTGCAGCAGAACGAGGAATCTCGGCACACACCACTGTGACTGCATCATCGTCGTGCTGGAAGGAAAACGCCTTCGGGGCAGCTCGACCCAATGCGTCGAACGTGAACAGCTCTCTGTGCAAGTGACAAATCAGTCGACTATGGACCCTGCATCACTTCATTCCTGCTTCGTACCTGGACGCTAAGACTGCGTCATGGTTCAATCCGTTCTCGGCACTTCGTTCCAGCTTGTTATACAGCTCCTGGCGTCCGCGTCTCCATTGCGTCTCCATCGGCGACCTCTTCAGTATCTGAGCCCATGCGTTCTCCGCCACAGGTTCCACGTCCAGTCTATTTCCACTCGACAACTCTCCATCCGACCACCATGGACTGCCAAGCGTACGCCGTGGTGCTCTACTACAAGTATGTGCGGCTCTGTGACACTCAAGAGGAGCTCCAGGCCATTGCAGAAGCTCATGAACAATTGTGCTCGTCTCTGCGGCTCACCGGCCGTGTCCGATTCGCTTTCGAGGGCATCAACGGCACACTAGGAGGTTCCTTGTCAAGTGTGCAGAGCTACATCGAAACAATGAAGCAGCAGTCGCAATTCAGCGACGTGGACTGGAAGACCAGCAGCTCGTCGGTGCCGCCATTCCCAGAGCTGCAAGTCCGTTGTGTGACGGAGATCGTGGCGTTGGAACTGCCAGACGACGTCTATGACTTGGCCAAGAGAGGCACCCACTTGACACCGGAGCAGTTCCGAGAGGAACAACTCCGTGCCGACCCAAGCTCCATCGCTGTCATTGACGTACGCAACACGTACGAGTTCCAAGTCGGCCACTTTGCAGGAGCTTTGAACCCCAAGACTCGTCGCTTTGGACAATTCCCGCAGTGGGTGAGAGACGAACTGCCAGAGCTGCAGCAGAAGGACAAGGTGCTCATGTACTGCACAGGCGGCATCCGTTGCGAGAAAGCGTCCGCATATCTTAAGCATTTGGGACTCGAGAACGTCTACCAACTGGAAGGAGGAATCCACCGCTACCTGGAAAAGTTCCCCGACGGAGGAGGTCTCTTCCAGGGCAAGAACTTTGTGTTTGACAAGAGAGTGACGATGGCGTCCGAGGACAAAACCATCACGGGCCAATGCGAGCGCTGCCACGTTCCGCATGACACGCTGTCAGGCACGCGTTGTGCCTATTGCCGCATGCACGTTTTGCTCTGTGAATCGTGTCGTACTGCTGCTCAAGAACAAGGAGAGACTGACGACGACGTGTTTTGCACGGAACACTTGCCAATGGTATCGGGGACGTTGAAGGAGCTGCAAGAGCGTTTGAAAGACCTTCAAGACTCGCTGGAGAATGAACACGGACGTGGCAAGAAAGGTCGTCGTCGTTCACTGCGCAAGCAGGCGGACACGGTTGAGCGTCGGATACAGCGCGTCTCAGCTTAAAGAGAAGGAAGCAAGCAGGCTCAAGAAGCACTGTGGTAAATTGACTAACAAGTCCGATGTCGATGGAAACACTTTTGGCCTTTTAGCGGTTGCATTCGACCGTGAAGCGTTGCAGACTCACTTGTCGATTTTGATTTGCGGTAGTTCAGGGCATGCGGGGAGCTGGAAGACGAGGTGGTGCTGGAGGGCATCGGGGCGGTAGCCATGGACGACGTTCGGTGGCAAACAACGGTTTGTCAGACCCCAAGACGTCGCTGGTCGACGAATGGCGTGCACATGAAGAGGACTGTGCGGCACGAGTACTGCAGAATCAATTCCGTGCCTTTCTGAGTCGTCAGCGTATGGCACGATTGCTGCTAAGTGTGTACGAGAAGCATTACGATTCTGTGCGCAAGCAGTACTTCTACGTCAATACGCTGACCAATGTCAGCACTTGGGAGAAGCCACTGTTGCTCGTGCGCTTCCTACCTGGTGATCGCGACGTAGCACGAGGCATAGCAGAGTTGTCTCCCAAGGAGGCTGCACTATGCATCCAGCGAGTGATACGTGCCTTCCTGGCCAAGAAAACAATTCGGCAGCTCGTCCGTGAGAATTACATGAAGCTGTTCGACCCCGAAAGTAAAGGATTTTACTACCTCAACACTCGAACGGGTGAGCGATCCGAGCACAAGCCGCCGTTCTTTAGGCCAATGGCAAGTACGGGAGACAGCACAAACTACAGTTACAAACAAGCTCCTAGTCGCAACAAAATCGATGACGAAGACGATCTCGAGATCGAGCCTTTCTACTTCCGCAAGGCTGTATGCAAAATCTCGTCGGAGGGAAATCCACACGGCTCCGGTGTTCTTGGGCGGTTCTGCGGTATATTATGCATACTCACTGATGGCAAGACTCTGGCAAACGAGAACGCAGCTCTTACAGCGCGAGTTGTTTGTAACTACGCTGAAGAACGAGTCTCATTTCCAGTCGTTCTCGCCTCAGAGACGTTGTTCGCAGGAATTAAGATGCAAGATGAACAGGCCACGCGATTGCAGCCTCTTGCGCAGTCGTCACGGCTGCAGACACCCAAGAAGAAGTCTCAAAAGCCTCACTTCGACTTCGCAATGTGCGCTGTGAACGAGCGTCAATTTCTGTTGGCTGCCGGTGACAACGTCGTGCCTCTCCGCTTTGAAATGACCGACCGAAAGCTTGGTTGTGGGGAATCCGAGAGTCTACGTCTAGGAGAGCCGCTCGAGGTAGTGGGTCACCCGCATGGTAAACTCCAGGTGCTGCATCATCGAAACTTTGACAGATTCGTGCCGAACTCGATCAACCCGCAACATCTTCAGTACGACCGAGTCATGGAGAGCGGTGCTGCCGGTAGTGGCGTATTTACACGCGGTGGCAAGTTTGTCGGCATCCATTCGTTCGCTGGACTCACGGAGCCGCCACCGTTGTCCTGTTGGTTCATCAAACCCGTCCTGGACACTGCACTCGCTCTCGTAAGTACGTCCATGGCTGAAATGCCTGTAGCAAGTGCTTTTGCTCAAATGTAACGTGAATCCCTCGTTATTTCCCTTGTAGCACCCCGGAACCGTTCATCTTGACCTCGTGCGTAGCATCCTCTGAGGTTCAGGTGTACTGGCAGCTTCCTCATGGCTGGCAGCCTTTGAATGGCCTTCCTGTCCATTTCGAGCTTGAACTCTGTCGTCACAACACTCACAATGCGCTGCGCCACGAGCCATTTGAGCAAATTTACATTGGACCACGGAGCAGTCACCATGCCTGTGAGCTGCACTACGACACCATGTACTCCTTGAGATGTCGAGCTGTGAACCGGATGAAGAAAAGTCGATGGAGCTCTGTTGTGCGCTTCATCACGTTGCCACAGGTGTCGCTGGCTTGGCGTCTACGTCACTGCACTAGCGCGAAAGAGGCTATTAAACGTATGCGACAGCAGCAAGCGGATCCACGAGTGTCTTTCCGCAGTGTGCAATGGATTTGTGCACAGCTTGAAAAGCGTGAAGAAGCAGATCGAGAAACTACAATGGATGATATTGTCGAAGATCGAGGCAAATCTGACCATTATCACCAGCTTCAACTCGAGCAAGAACTAGTGGAGTGCCAGGGATTAGTGGTGCTTATTGATTCACTTGGATGGTATCCTAGTGAAGGAGGTACCATTGCGCTCGTCATACGACTCTTGCTGAAGCTCACACGACTGCAAAACACCACAAAACAATTTCTGGCTGAAGCCTCGCGACTCGAAGTGCTCTGCAAATTTGTTCGCTCCCGAACTTTGGATAGGGAAGTGCATCACGACTTCGAAGGAGAGGATTGCGGCAAGAATGAAGGGTTGGATATACCGGTGCTGTGCTTGACGCTGCTGGGAGCAGTCCTAGACGAGACGATGTCAGCAAAAATGGCATTTGAGTCTTGCTCAGGAATTGAGTTAGTTATGTCATTCTTGGAGCATCGTTGCTACCGCTACCAAGCTGCAATTGTAGCAGAATGCTGCTATATCCTCGCAATCTTCTCATACGAGAACGGTAATCCCTACAGCTACATTATTCTTGCCAAGCTTATCGTTGCTGATGTTGTTGTGGCATTTTGTTTGTTGGTCCGTGATGCTAGCAAGTGGGAAGTGGGCGATCGCAGAGGCGAACGGATTCGCTTTGCTCGAAAGAGTGCTGCAAGAACATTCTCAGGAATCGCGCATTCTTTACTGGTCTCTTGTCACAATGGGCAATGTCGCCTATGCTGTTGGTGAAGTCATTGGAAGACCGCAACTTGACGCTGAGATCTCATCGCTGAGTCTCATTGATTGCGTTTGCAATTGTCGGATCCACTTCTTGACCCGATTGCACGAACTGGAGCTCTCACTCGTTGCAGCAGAAGCTCATTTAGAGCATTTGCATTTTATCCACGTCGGAGAAGAGACTCGCAACGAATTGGACGCGAGTGAACACCTCGTCGAGACATTGAAAGGCGTCATCGCTGGGTGGCAGAGAAATGATGTCGCTGAAGCCGCTGACTACGCTTTGAGATATTTGCTCACAGAGGAGCAGCGTTGTGTGCAACTCGCTTCTCAGCAGCTTATGCGTAAATTCCTACGGCGAACGCTATCGATGGCATTGGAAAAGTGGCATCAAGCCACAATTTTCGAGCGACATCGAGCCATTTTTCTCACTTTCATCCACACAGTTGAAACACGACAACTGCGGCCCGCATTCCGACGCTGGGAGCAAGTTGCTCGTGAAATGGGGAAGCACAAGACGCTGCTTCAGACAATTGGTTCAGGTTTGGCCATGGACTTAACGAAGAACAAGAAAGAGAGATATCGAATGCTAGTTTTGCAAAAGTAAAAAAATAAGCAGAGACTACATGAAGTTAAAGGCAACATGTACATGTAGACGAACAGTGCCACTGTTGTCACGGATTGTACATGCTTGGTAAGATGCTGTTCATTCATTTTTCCTCACTTGTGATACACAAAACAAGTTGTTTCAACAACCATGGATAGGTAAATTGTACCTGACGTATCGCCACCTCAGATAAATCAAATCACCGCGTGGAAATCGTCATTTCCAGATTGGCGAGCTTCTCCATCCGTAGTTAGCATCGTGTCCGTGTGGTCTCCCGTGCTTTCTGCCAGGGAAGCAGAAGCTGCTGACAGGGCAGAACTCTCCGAGGACTCCAACAGCGCAGCTGCGTCCATATGCTGCTGCCCATCCACTTCCAGCGACGACATGGCAGAAGATGTGGCAGTAGCAACACTTTCACCTAAATCAAGTGAGTTTTTGTCGTCACCACTCGTGTTTAAACTGCTTAGAGCCTCCTTTTGGCCTTCCATCCGGATCGCATCTTGCACTCGTCGAAGTGCATTCAACGCACTGTCGTCCGCGTCGCTTCTGTCTTTAAGCACATGAAGGACGTCTCTGAATGCCTTCAATTTTTCTTGCAGTGACAAATTGCGGCCTGGCGTTTCCTCCACTGACTCGTCAACTTCATCCTCCGGGACGTCGCAGACGTTGTCCACAATGTCGAAAAACTCTTCGTGCACTGTATTCTCGGACATGGCCTCGTCGTTTAAGTACTCCATGATAGGCACCGGGTCGGTTAGGCGAAGGAACAGCATCAAATGCTCCAGTTCCGTGTCTAAAAGTACCTCTTCATCCTCTTGCAGTAAGTCGTGATCCTCCAACCCCATTCGTTCACGCAACAAGTTCGTTGGGATCCACGCTCGCTTAATCGCTTCTGTGGAGATTTCGTCCCAACTGGCAGCTGCCCATTTCATCGCTTGAAGCACATCCACATCAAACGTTGCGCCTTTAGGGGATTCCACCTTGTCAATGGCGTGGCGCAAATGATACCGACGAAAACGCTTTTTAAACGTCGTGACCACACGTGACGTAATAGGATTCAGCACTTGTGAGGCGCCGTTAGGCAAAATGAACACCATAACGTTCGTGAGTTCGAGGTGTGTAACCACGTGAGACGGTACTTCGTTGATAAACAGCAAGATGCGGCGCTTCTGGTTAGCCATGGCAAAGTCCAAACGTTGCAACCAGCGGGAGAATATAACCCCCGTCATCCACGCCTTGTTATTCCAAAAGTAATGAAAGCCATGCTGTTCAGCGCTTTTCTTGCGGAAGCATTTCGGGTGTTCGTGGTGGGAAATAAAAAGCGGTTGAAGCTTTTCCGACCCGTCTGCATTCGCTGCCAATGACACAACGATCCGTTTCTTGCCGCGCATAGGATCCTCCACGATGGCGCTTTGGGTGGGCGGCAAAGTGTACAACACGGCCGTCTCCTCCAGCGCAAAAATGTTTTTGGGCTCGTACTTGTCTGTCTCCGCCATCAGTTCGTTTAGGCCAGAAAAGTAAAGCACTTTTTGGCCGTTGGATGAATTGCGTCGTGTCACACTGTTGTTGCCATTGCTGTTACTGTCTGTTGCACTCGTTGAAGCTGCCGCAGTCTCCAATCCAGTTGCACTGGCGGCATTTGATTGATGGTGCTGGTCCGCGTTGAACTTCCGGAAACTGAAGTTGTGACGCAACTGGAACGAGTGTAGCCATCCGTTCGAGAATTCCGGTTGTTCACTTTCTGGAATGCCCAACATTTTGGCAAAGTGTTTGGCCTTCTCTTTCGTGAGATCTCCTTGCACTGTGATGCCTCGATGGGCGCATTGGATGACCCAATTGGCCAGTGCACTGTCCAGCTGCGGGTGCTGCACCACGCGGCGTTTCTTGATCCCCAGCTCCTGAGAACTCATGTTGACAAATTCGTGTTGCCGACGCAGAATCCCAGAGATCGTCGACTGCGCCGGCGTCTTCTTTAAGCCGAACTCGTGCTTTGTCCATTGCGCTAAATCCTTCTGCGACATGACGCCGCCACTCTTGCGGTAGAACTCGCAGATGATTTTCCTCTGGTAGTTGGTCAAGTTGCCGTTGCCTTTGCGACGAGGCTTGGTTGGCTTTACGGGCGCAGCAGTCGGCGCTGCCGCCCCAGATTCCGTACTTAACGACGCCACCGTCCCCGCTCCTGGCGTGGCAGCGGCATCTGCAAAGACAGCAGCTGCCACTGCAGCGTCTCCAGCTTCAACTGCCTCTTGGTCGCCGTCGGCGCTGCGCTTATTGCTGGCAGAAGCCATCCGAGTCCCCCGCGAATTCTGATTTCTACTCGAGCCAGTCGCTTTTGAGGGGGAAATCTCGAACCGAACTTAGTCAAGTACGAACTTAGCTGCAGCCGATGGCTACATGTCATAATTCAGAAGAGTGACCTTGGTTGCACATTCATTCTTCAGGCATTCCCCACTCGATGGCGGAGGTCAAAGACGGCGTCACCGCGGAGGCGTCGGCTGATGCAGAGCAGGAGGCGCCATGGGAAGACGCCTACGCGTCTCACTTGTCGCTCGTCCTCACTACGATCCTGCACGAGCGCGAGGACTATCGCGATCTCTTCTCTCCTGAGGAGCTCCGTCTCGCCTCCGGTTTCCTCAAGCTCAGTCCACTCGAGCAGCGATTATACTCTCGTTTATTTCAACGCCAGGGCTTTTGGTTCAAGACGACTTCTCTGTTCCGATACTTTAATGAGAGCAAAGATCCTGAAGAGAAAGAGCAACTTCCAGTTCTCAGGCAGGTCCAAGACACAATCCAAGCGCTGGTTCAAGCAGGCTTCTTGAAGCCATTCCCCAGCAGCAGCAGCAGCAGCAGCAGCAGTAGTAGTAGTAGTAGTAGTAGTAATAGCCATACGTCAAAGACTACTACTACTACTACTATTCCTGCTGCTGTTTCTGCTGGAGATGATATACAGATGCTAGAAGACGCTCTAGACGCGATTCAGCACTGCGCAACAGCGCCAGAGCTGGTGACACTCCACAAGAAAATGACAGGAACCAACAAAGCTCACGGCAAGGCAGAGACAATGGCAGCTATTCGACACGTCGCCAAGACTCAGAGACGGATTGACGGGTCAAGGATCCCCGTAGGCAAGTTGATGCAGGAGATCTGGCTACAGACGTTCCCCTTGAGTGGGAAGAGACTGAAAGACTATCTAGCGGTGCAAATGGCGCCATCTACGCGCGATCTGCTATTGAGGATGCACCGGTTATTCTACTTAATGTCCAGTCCGCCGTTTAATGCGTCGTCGTCGATTCCTCCACAGTTAGAGGATGTTGGACAGCTAATAACACTGGCATCGCAAAAATCTCGTCAGGAACCGACACAGTGGCCAGGCTTGATGGCGTTGTTCAAGAAAGTGGCGTATCCAGGGTATGAGCTTACGAAGAGCTCCACGACTGATGGCATTGCCCCTCAGATGGTCAATCGTCACCGTGTATTTGCATCGCCTGAAGCATACACTTGTTATGAAGTAGCGTTCCAGCTGCATCGCGTCATGAGCTTTGTTGAACAGTGTATTCAAATCGTGACGCCTGACAAAGATTACCAAGAACCTGATTTAGAGATCAAATGGATGCTGACGGATGGCACACCTGTATTCCTCGCTTTTCAGAAATTATTGACCCTGCTCGAAGATGGTGATGGCGAGGAGACCGAGACTGATGAAGAGTACGGTGCAGGCCAAAAAGCGGCAGTGGGCAATAGTGAAAGGGTCGATAAGGCACTTCGAAACTGGCAACTGCGCAGTTGGGAACAGTTCTACCAAGAGATAGATAAAATGCAGTCACTTGATGACTTGGTTCTGACCAGCAGATGCTGCCTGCAGGCCTATTTGAAGTGGATGAAGGCGGCTACGTTTAATGGAATGTGCTCCTTGGGTGTTCCGATCTTCTTCAGCAAATGCAACGCAGGTTATCATCTAGTTCGTATTTTGCATTCGGCGGTGGGGTTGTATGAAAAGATGCGGAAATATCAAATAGCAACCTTGTTACTAAACGAGTTGTTATCAGCACCATTTCTCGAACGAAAGCGCGGATACTGGTGGGACCGTTTAGCCCTGAATTTGGAGCATTTGAAGTGCGTCGATCAAGCACGAGTTACCTGCGCGAATGCGCTAGAAGATCCGCATGTGCTTGCAACAGATCGAATAACGTTGGAGAGACGATTACGACGATTAATTCGTCAAAAAGATCGACTAGAGCAAAAGTTGGCGGAGGCATCATCAACCACTGAGCTATCGCAGCACACCGACTCTGGTTCAAACGATGAAGAGAGCAAAGTGGAAATGGGCGTGATACCAGATGAGAGCTATGAAACCTACGAGTATCACAAGACATATATTGTCGGTCGACCCTTGAATCGCCAAACGGGGAGAAATCACGTTTTATTGGATATGATGACGAACCTTGCACCGTCGAGCAGCTGGTACTGCAGTATTATCGCGACTACTCTCGCAGTGACGAAGAGCAACAGCAGCAAGATCGAGGCGGCTGGTATGGAGTCCATTGCGAAGGGTGTGTGCTCGGAAACATGTTTGGTATTCTGATGTGGGACATATTGTATGCGAGCATCCCGGATGTCTTCCAGACACCATTCCAGTCTGCGCCTTTGGATTTCGGCTATGCAGACCTGTTTTACGAAACTCGACGCAACCTCATTGATCACCGCGTATCCCAAGTGCGGCGCGACTGGACAATGAAGGAGCTGCTCACCACGTTCGCGACTACGTGGGTAAACGAATTCGGGAAAGTAAGCCGCTTTGTGCGTTGGCCGGCTGTAGTGAACGACTCTTTGCTGTTCCACTTGCTTGCGCTTGTGGCAATTGGACGGACAAAACTTGCTAATCTACTTAGATACATGGCTACGTCAAAGGAGTTCCACCAGGCGCAAAACGGTTTGCCTGATCTTCTCTTATTGAAATTTGAGCCTCCCACCGATTGCCATAATCAATCTCCCACGAAGACATTGGATAACCGAGGCTGTTTGAATGTGCATGCATTTTGTGGCATTGACGAACAACTCAATATGAACGAGAAAACCCAACCAAATCCTACAGCATCAAATCCGGGGAACGATTTAATTGCAGACGATAAAGAAGACGTACAGCCGCTAGAGTCTGCTCTTCTATTGATCAAAGAAACAAGCTGGGTTGCACGGCTGAAGTTAGTGGAAGTGAAAGGACCTCGAGACAGACTTAGTGATAAGCAACTACTCTGGCTGCAAGTGCTTAACGAAGAGGTTGGACTGGATGCTAGTGTTATGCATGTTGAGGAAAAAGAGAAACGGACTAGACGAAGAAAAAGGGAGGATGCTGTTAGCGCGTCAAAAATTATGAAGCGACAAGTCAAGCTTAAAAATGAAGATTACTGTGCACGACGTGCATTATCCATCACCCGCGACGCATAGGCGATTATGAAGGCCTATTTGCCGACCAAGGGAGAGATATTAGCGCAGATGCAGCGAATATTTTATCGCCTGGCGGGTAAGTTCCCACTCGTCCGCGCTGTCACTGTCGCTTTCGTCGCCGGTATCGTTGGAGTGGACTCTTCCCGCGGATCCTTGCTGTACACACTGCCTACCTGTTGATACTTTGGTTTCCACTGCGGTCATCTGTTCTGGGACCATTAAGTTTGCGTCATGGAGACCTTGGAGAAAAACCTGGTAGTTATCATCGTCCTCGTGCTTTCCTGGACTGCTCATTAAGTTTTTGCTTCAGCATCCACACGAGCGATGGCATCCGGATCATTTAGGAACGCAAGAACCCACTGCATTTCACTGTGAATACTCGACTGTAGATGACAATCTTTCGGATCTGCAAAGTTGGAAACGTCGATGCCTTCGGGTCCTATGGAAGGCACATCGCTAGGTGGGAGTGTACTCAAGAGCTGATCTAACTCCGCTTCTGACAACGACAGTTCCAGTCGAGGTCCCACGTCAGGTATGTCCGACATTTCTTCTCTCCTTATTGTATCAACTTGATTCTGCCTGCTATCGTTGTGGCCAAGACTGTCACGAGAGAGGCTTGGTGTGGCTGAGGTTTGTGGGTGTTGATACTCCCAAAATTGCTCCGTTTGCTCTTCAGGGCAAACAACGAGTTGAGGCTCGTCACCGTCTTCGCCTTCTTCCTCTTCACATCCCTCTTCTGTTGGGTTCAGGGCCATCCACTGCTCTTGGCATTGGTTTGCCGTCAATTCTAATCTACTTTCGCTGCTTTAGATAAAAGAGCAGTCAAGTCAACCAGCTACAGGCAACAAGGCTTCCAGCACAATTTGAGACTGTACACTCACGTCCACAAGCGCAGTTTGGTCGCCTGTTCGCAGAAGAGCTTGACCGATACCTCGAAATCGTAGCCGCTCGCGAACACGCACTGATTGAGCAGCGCATTGAGATCCTCAGTCCACTGCATCGTCATACGTCGTTTCACAGACTCAGGTCAACTTCGAGAATCAGGTTTTATCATATCTGAGCCAGCAAATCATCATTTGACAAGCAGGACGATGGCTGGCGAGCGGATGCGATCGGTGCTGTGGACGGATGGCGGGCTGCAGCTCATCGACCAGCGCAAGCTGCCGACGGAGCTTGTGCTGATGCGCTGCGAGACGGTGGAGGCTGTGACGCGCGCCATTACGGACATGGCTGTACGAGGGGCGCCAGCGATTGGCGCAGCCGGCGCCTTCGGCCTGGCGATTGCGGCCAAGAACTTTAATGCAGCAGAGAACAGCACGACGGAGGAGCTTGTTAAGGCCATTGAACAGGCCAAGGCCACTATCGATGCGGCGCGCCCAACGGCAGTCAACCTTACGTGGGGTAAGCAGTTTCTGTTGGCTTATGAGCTATTAGGTTTGATTTGTGTGTCCTCCACTCACTGTGCTCTGGTCTGTTTTGTAGCGACGGAACGAGTAACGAAAGATCTGCAATTGAAGGTGAAGCAAAGCCCTGACGCCAGTATTGCTGAGCTGGTGGTGCACACTCTGACGCTCGCACAGGCGCTGGCTGAGGAGGATGTTGCTATTAACAAGCGACTGAGTGAGTTTGGTGCGGAAGTTGTCCCCGAAGGCAGCAACATCTTGCACCACTGCAATACGGGCGCTTTGGCTACTGTGGATATTGGCACAGCTATTGGTGTCATCTATGAGTGCCACGCACAGGGCAAGAACGTCCACGTTTGGGTGGACGAAACTCGCCCGCGACTCCAGGGAGCGCGGCTTTCGGCCTGGGAACTGATGCGTGAGGGCGTTCCGATCCATCTCATCGCGGATAACGCAGCAGGATACCTCATGCTGGCTGGCAAGGTGGACGTGGTACTCTTCGGCGCCGACCGCGTGGCAGCAAATGGTGATGTGGTGAACAAGATTGGCACCTATAAACTGGCTGTCGTTGCAAAAGAAAACTCTGTACCGGTTTACGCGTGCGTGCCGACTAGCACGATCGACCTGAACTTCCTGGAAGGAATGGGGATTCCGATTGAGGAGCGTAGCGCGGATGAGGTTGCCTGTGTGCAGGGTGTGCGCATCGCTCCCGAGGGCTGTCCAGTCTTCAACCCGGCCTTCGATGTCACGCCCCACCGATACTTGACAGGAATCATCACGGAAGAGGGCGTGTGCTACCCGCCTTTTGATCAAAGCCTTGCCAAGGCTAAGGCTGCTGCGGAGAAGCGTCGCGCACAAACTTAGTGACTCGGCAAAACAATTCAGGTAACTTTGTAATGACACCTGGAGTTGACACATGCATCGCAGTACTTTTATACTTCCGATTGCAACGCGATTTCGACTGGGACAGCCAGGCAAGCTAAGCAAGCACACCACAGCAACGTTTGTGTTGCAGGCACGTATTTCTGTAGGCCCACGCGCATTCTCGTCGGTTTGCAAGGTACAGACAGACCAGGTGTTGCAGACTGCAGTGCAACATCGTCTTGACCACCACTCGAAAGGTACGTCGGGAAGTGCTGCCAACATGGCTGCCAAGGCCCTTGACCCGTGTTGTGGTGCCCTGCATTCATTGGTGCTGCATGGTTCAGTTGTGGCCACCGTAGTCTGCAAACCATTGGCGACACCCTCGCAGAGGGAACCACATGGCCGTATGATGACCATTGACAAACAACGCACGAATGTGCTGGACAGGTGCCTCGCCACACTGGCTCAACCCATCGGTGTCACGGCCGACTACCAGCGATTGTACACGAGTCGTCTTATACAGGCTGTAGTGAATCACTACATGTAGTGATCCCATCGCTGGCGATCTTGTCACCACCTACAAGGTGTCGATCATGATCAGACCCTCGTAGCATTTTTCATAGTGGGATGGCCAGCATGCGTGCGCTAGTGCAGACGATGCAAGGCGGTCCTGCATGATGGCTACGGCCGCCAGCTGTTGCTCATGGGGCCTGATCGAATCGATGATCGATAGCTGCTTTCCTGGCCGTGGAGCTCATTCGCCGTTTTGCAAGGTAATTGAGCTACCTCGACGATGATCGCAGCTGTGGGTCTACTACAATCCTTTCTGGGGTCGACGTCATGGACGTTGGCGACTGCGTTGCAACGGATCTGGGCAGACCCGCAATGGAGATTCAAGTTCTTGGCCCTGGTGTTCAAGGGCGTGACTGGTGCCGTCGTGGCCAAAATCCTGCATGTGGCCATGCGTGGACTGTGCAACAACCCGCTGGAGGGCGCCTACTTGCTGGGGAGTCTGCTCTTTCAAATGGCAAAGACGATCGTGCAGTATCTCGCTCGAGGATGCAAACCCAAGTTCCCAGACTGGACATTGCGTTTCGAGCTGTTCCGCATCTTCATTCGAACTGGAATGGAGCTCCATGGCGAACGAGTCCTCGGCGACGAGAGCTACGCGGCCATTGTCCGTGAGCAGAGTGAGGCATTCGGAACATTCTGGGGTCGAAGGGCTTGTCGTAAAGCTGGACGCTACTATGAGCCGGTGCGGATCAACGGACTTGAACACATCTGGCTGAGGTCCTTGACACCTCGCGAGTCGAACGCTAGACGACTCGTGGTGATGTATGCACATGGTGGCGGCTTTGCCATCATGAGTCCGAGACTATACATCCACTTCAGCAATGCACTCGCCAGCCACATCGAAAAGGAACTCGTACGTCAGCTCGGTTCGGAAGCAGCCAGCAAGGTGCATGTCGAAGTCTTCCTGGCCAACTACCGCAAGGTACCGAAGTACAGCTACCCAGCACAACCGCAGGACATTGTGGCGATCTACGAGCACTTGCTATACCATGAAAATCTGGATCCTTCACAAGTCGTTCTGGCAGGCGACAGCGCTGGTGCCGGTCTCGTCATGTCGGCGCTGCTTCGAGAGCGTCAAATGAACCCGGAACTACTACCAGTTTGTGCGACGGTCTTGTGCCCCTATGTGGACCTCACAGGAGACGAACTTCCATCGCCTCATTGCATTTTGACACCAGAGAGCTGTGCTGCTGTGCTCAAGGCATACCACCCGACGATCGAGGACCCGAGCACGTGGAAGGACGCCTCATCCGTGCACTGCGACCTGCGAGGTCTGCCTCCTGTGTTTGTCCAGACTGGCGACCTCGACAGCATCCATCAGCACGCCATGCGTCTCGTGGCTAAAGCCAAAGCCGACGGAGTGACCAACTGGGAACTCGACCTGCACGAGACCATGCCGCACGTGTTCCCGATTTTTCCTGCGTGGTTCCTCCCCATGCTGATGAGGCTATCCAGAGAACATCAGCGTTCATCGTCAGGCAAGTTCGCCCAACATTGAAGATCGGCAGTCTGATCGCCCCTGCTGCGATAGCAGCATAAGAAGACAATGTACATCACAACATACGTGCCACCTGAGGTATCGACGACTAAATTCCACATCAAGATCGTTAACTACTTCGAGTTTAGATGGCATCGCTTTCATGATCTCAACGCTTTTGCCTGCTGCATCCGACTAAACCTAGCCGATGGTTATCAACGAGTGGAGACAGGAAGAAACTTGCTTCGACCACACACCGATTAGTGAGTAAGCGGGAATGTTTATGCCGTCATTCGAGTGGTGATCTGTTCTCCGGAATGGCCATTTTTGCTTTTGCGGACTCCAGTGATCAAGAGGGATAATGCGTGTGTCGGTGCGTCTGGGTCTTATCGTCGGTACTTCGCTGGTAGGGTATTTCGCGCGGGGCTTTCAGCCCAAATTCAAGAACTGGACGCTTCGCTTTGAGCTTGTGCGCGAAGCCATGCGGGTGCTCATGCAGCTCCCACGTGGCGACACTGTGATCGACGACATTCAAGCCCGTGCCGTTCGTTTACAGAGCGCTGCTCTTGGCACTGCGTTGGGGTGGTTTGCCTGTCGATGGTACGCTCGACGCATCAAACCTGTCCATGCCAACGGTGTCGATCTACTTTGGCTACGACCCACTATACGCAAGGAGGACTCGAAGCGCATTGTCGTCCTATACGTCCACGGCGATCGCTTTGAAGTCATGAGCCCCAGGCTCTACCTCGCCTTTAGCATGAATCTAGCTGTCACGTTGGAGAAGGAACTCAACCATGACGCGCAATCAGTTCAGGTGGACGTCTTCATCGCCAATTATCGTACTTCGCCTGAGGACTGCAGCCAGGCGCCGGCAGATGACACAGTTGTGGCCTTTAACTATCTTCTAGACACTGAGGACATTCTGCCAGAGCATATCATTTTAGCCGGTGACAGTGTTGGCGGAGGGGTCGTGTTGTCTACGCTGCTTCGAATGAGAGACTCAAGCCTGCAACTTCGCCTCCCTTTGGCAGCGATATTGATCTGCCCCGCCATCAACTTATCGGAGTTCCAACATCTATGTGATTCGAATGAACCCGAGACAGAGGATCCATCGGCGTCAACACTAGTGCTGTCCGGGCTTCGTGGACTACCACCGGTATTGGTGCAGGCTGCCAGCCTCGACTACCTCTACCAGTACTGTGTTCGCTTGGCTCAGCAAGTAGAAGCTGACAGCGTGACGAACTGGGAATTTGACGTCCACGAGGGTTTACCTCACGTCTTCTCCATTTTCCCGTCGTATATTCTCCCTATGCCCAGGTCGGAGTGCAGAATATGGCAGCGTTTGCAGCCAAACATTTTACAAACGCATTGGTTGCATGCAGCAAGTCAGACATCGTGACGGTGACCGCACACAGCAACCCATACAGCAATCCTGATCGGCGAGAGGAAGCGAGATAGAAGAGAATGTATTTTCATTGTTTCATGTACGATGAATCGGTGCATTCGACGCCTCCGAGATGGAAGCATAACGCACACTAATTTTCCTTCCGACGATTGTTATCAATGGTTGGTGCAACCAATTCGACCAGATTCAGACAATGGCCACAACAAAGATTACGACTGAGCACACATTTATTTGACTCAACACTTGCAAGCAGTTAAGCGCATGAATTACAGCACGACCTGAAGTCGTTTGATGGCCTCAAGTTGTTTGATGTCCTGCACCATCGTCGACTGTAGACTACCACACACGTACGTTCGACCAGACAAAGTCTGTCTGACAGACACACCCTGTACTAGGATACTCACTCGCATCATCTGAACGGACAAATCGCCACTCGTGTTGGTTAATACAGCCAACGTTGTAGGTCCGAACGAAGCCTCCTTGCACGCCGCTTTCATCGCCAGCTCCATCGAGTGCGAGAGCTCAAGCTGACACCACTCAGTATGAATATGTATTGCATTCACCTATTTATCGTGCGTGAAGTACTTATCGTATACCGAAATGAAGAAAACATCACTTTACAGCTATCCGTCATGCTTGGATGCTATGTTGAAGCTTACGCCGCATTTGCAGTCTCTGCAGTCGCAGTGGTAGGCGTCGAATCTTTGACGAAGTGTTTCGCTGCAAAAACCGCCATCTTCTGCACACCAACGCTGGCGTACGGCAGCACACAAGACGGAAAGATGGTGAAGACATGGGATAGGTCCTCGTGTATATCAAGCTCCCAGTTAGTGACGCCGTCAGTTTTTGCTTTCTCTGCTAATCCGATCGCGTGTTGATACAGATAGTCAAGACTAGCTGCCTGGACGTACACGGGTGGGAGGCCTTGCAGATCACAGTGAACGGAAGAGGCATCTGCCCACGTTTTCGGATCGATCAGAGTTCTGTGGTAGCCGTGGCGTCCAGCTGCAATCATCTCCGGGGACAGAAGGCAATTTGCTGACGCAGTTTCTGGGTCGCCTTGAGCTTCGATACCTGACAAGTCGACGGCGGGGCAGATCAGCATGGCAGCAAGTGGAAGGTGTTGGCTTTGGCCAGCATCGCGCAGTCGAAGCAGCGTGGACATCACAAGGCCGCCGCCGGCACTGTCGCCCGCGAGGATAATCTGCTCTGGTGGGATACCTTCGGTGTGAAGCAGGTGTTTGTACGCTGCTACAGTATCTTCGGGTGGCGTCGGGAAGCAGTGTTCCGGTGCCTTGCGGTAGTTGCCAAGGAAAACGTCGACATGCACCGACTGCATGCCGTCAAATTGACGACTGAGCTCTTTTTCAATTGCAACAGCAAGCGTTGCTCCAAAGGCGATATAGAGTCTTGGACTCATGAGGGCAAAGCCTCCTCCATGAACATAGAGCACCACCAGGCGTTTGGACTCGGGTGTCCGCGGTTTACCAGATCGTAGCCATAGGTGTTCAAGGCCGTTGGTGTGGATAGGTTCCAGGCGTCGTCCATGTTGGCGGCAAGCAAACCAACCAAGTGCAGTACCGAAGGCTGCGCTCTGCGAACGGAGCACACGTGTATGACAGGGGTCGATAACCATACGCTGGCCACGATCACCACGAGCACACTCGCGGATGACAGCACGAAGTATATCAAAGCGCAGCGTCAATTCTTGAATTTGGGTTTGCAACCCCGCGCCAAGTGCTCGAATAGACTCGTGCAGATGACGACGCCCAAGCGTGCCAACAAACGCATCGATTCCAAAGGAGTGCGGCACATTCCCTTTAGAGCTGTGTGGAGGACCATGACGGCGAGGGCCCCAGTTGTACCGCCAAAAAGCAGTCGCAAAATCGGACGTCTGCGTTCCGGATCCGCCCAAATGCGCATCAGCAAGCCCCACTGAGCCTGGGTTTTCATTCGAGCCGATATTCCAACCATACTTCCTTCTTGATCGTACGCTGCACACCGTAAATCTGAAAATGAGCTCGATCCATGACCACCAGGACAGTTCACGGGGCAGTTTAACGGACAGTTCAACCTGCGATCAAGTTGAGGCGATCCAAGCAGTCCATCTTTAGTCACATGCGACCTGCTCTAGTGACACCGACGACGACGAAAGCTGTCGTCTCAAATCCAAGTTTTGAGACCATAAGTAATCACCACAGAGCCGCCTGCCTGGATAAGCCGTAAGAAAACGACAGGCAACTTCAACCTTACAATCATTTCACGTTCGATTGACCTACGCAAGGACTACATCGCGACGACGTGCCACGAGCTCGTTCCTCCTCCTTATCACCAAGCTATCTAGGCATCTTTTAGCGGGATCTCGCAAGTATGCTATCACTGTAGCCGCTCTTGAGAAACTGCTTCGCAGCAAATGCCGCCAGCTTCTGGACGCCGACTTGAGCATAGGGCAGGACAAACACAGGGAAGATTGAGAAGACGTGGGGCATATCGTCGTGGATGTCGACTTCCCAGTTGGTCGCTCCATCCACCGCAGCTTTTGCAGCAAGACGATCCGATTGTTGATAGATATAATCGAGTCGGCCGGCCTGCAGAAATACAGGTGGAAGATCCCGAAGGTCCCTATGCACGGACGAAGCGTCCGCCCACTCGCTGGGGTCGTTGCGGTTCGCATGATAAGCTGTGCACACAGCGGCGCAAAGATTGGGTGACAGAAAGCAGTGCGGGGCTTCTGGTTCGTCGCCAGAGAGATCGACGGCGGGAGATATCAACATCCCAGCTAGCGGGAAGAGTTCCGGTTTGGTGTCGCGCAGCCGGAGGAGCACTGACATGACAAGACCGCCACCAGCACTATCCCCCGCGAGTATGATCTGCGACGGCTCGAGTCCTTCGGATTCCAACAAGTAGTTCTCGTACAAGGCCATTGCGTCCATCGGTTGGGCCGGGAATTGATATTCAGGCGCTTTGCGATAGTTGCCTAGGAGAATCTCAATCCTGTCGTTAATGGTGTGATGTTGCTTCTGCTTCTTCTCGATACTGAAGGCTAACGCGGCCCCGAGCGAGATATATAGTCTTGGACTGAGAACTGCAAAGCCGCCGCCATGCAGATACAGAACAACCAGGCGCCTAGCCCCGCGGCCCCGAGATTGCATTGGTCGAAGCCACACATGCTCCAGTCCATTGAAGTGCACAGGTTCGAGGCGTCGGCCGAGTTGTCGACACGAAAACCATCCCAGCACGGAACCCAATGCGTCACTTTGAGAGCGGATCACCCGGGCGTGTTTGACGACCACCATCCGTTCGCCGTACGCTTCCGTGCACTCTCGAATCACCGCGTGCAGCAATTCGAATCGCAGCGACCAATTCGGGAACTTTGGCGTGCAGTTTCTGGTCACGTACCGGGTGAACGTCGTGAAGACCGCGGAGGTTATCCGCAAAAGCAGCAGAACCGATTCCCACGGAGCGCAGCACATGCCGCTAAAACTTACATGTAGTGCCGTGAGTGCGACCATGCCACCGGATGCACCAAACAGCACAAACAGGAATTTTCGCCGTTGGCCAAAGCCCGGTGCAAAACGGTCACGAAGCTCCAGAAAGCTGATCGTTGACGAAACTTGGCAGAGATCGCCGTCGATGTGTTCGCCATGTCGATTTGGCTTCTTCTCTTTGTTTGACTGACCCGAGTGTGCAATTATTGCTAAATGCTCTCTGCTTGATTGGTACAGTCAACGATGACCGTTGGCGGTGTGGGGCTTGAACAACGGTCGAAGAAGATATCACGTCGAACTTTCATGGCGACGCGGCGTGGGGCTCCTCACGACACCGAGCGCAACAATGCCATCAATGGTACCGACCATGGTATGCTACATGCTTTGCTTGTATTAGCTCATAGTGCATCTGCAAGGAGTGACTTGCGAAAGACTGAGGCTTAGCGTACTGTGATCGCTCTCACTAGTTTTGCGCCAGAAATGCAGAAGTTGTGGTGATGAAGCCGACTTCCGAGCCGTTTAACAGCAACTAGTCACTGGCCGACCCTTGTGGAAAGTGGTCTTGCTCGGGTACGACACAGGCACTGCCCGAACTGTCGGTGTCTTGGGTTTGGTTCGCATATAAATGCTGCCTTGTGCCTGTTGGTCGTGCTCCTCGCTCGAGGTTGAGGATCTTGCGGTTGATGATTCAGACGAGGTAATAGACGGAGACTCTGGGATGTCCAACAAGTTTTTGGCCGACGGCAAGTGCACCATCGAGAACAAAGTTGCACCACTGGGGCGACGTCTGCCATGGTAGAAAAGTGCCTGATGAGGGAGGATAACGCCACACTGAGGCATCTCTTCTTCCACACCGGACATAGCTTTATCGTCTTTGCTGTCCTTGTCCTCTTCATTGGCCGTACTGTCGTCTTGCTCAGGCGCTTTAAATTTGACGCATTTTTTCTGGGGGCTATCAATTGTCTTCGTGGGTGATCGCGCACGCTTGTCAGTGCTGTCGATCGTTGCAAGTGCCTTCGAGTGCAAACTGCTGTAGTGGTCGTCCTTGAACAGTAGATGGAGGATTCGGTACGGTGGTGGTGAGGGCGTGTTCTGTGTAGCGGGATCTCCGTCGGGAGTATTCTCGACCCGAAGCCTGCGAACGGGCCCCGTGTGCACCACGATGTGAATGTTGAAGAGTTTCGCAGCGGCGTACAGTTCGAGGTGCCCACCCCATTCACCGTCTTCCCGCATGCGAGTGCAGTACTCGCTCACTTCCTCGTCTTCTACAAACGGCTTGAAAAGCTGCTGCTCCTTCTCGATGAAGTCAACGAGTCGCTGTCGGATGTCGCGATGGTAGAGTTCGTTCGTGTAAAGCTGGTCGCTGATTGCTCGGAAGAGACAATTGCCGTCTTTGATGATCTGGACGACAGACCAGTCGATGGCTGCGTAATGGGCTTCTACCTGTTCCTCGCTGGTCCAAGAAGCATCGCGCTCCTTTAGATCAGGCCGTGGAGATCCGTACTCTACTTTTGGAGTGTAGACTCCTCCATTTTCCGAAGCGTTGATATATTGATTTTCTGAGTCTACCTCTCGAGCTGCAGCAGCGGCGTCGGCAATGAGATCATCGTCATTGCTGTTGAGTTTGGCGCTGGAGCTGAACCAGAAGCGCACTTTGTGCGGAGTTTGTTTGCTGCTACTTTTTGCTGACCGGCGGAGGCTAAAGCGCGAAGTTGTTGTCATGGTTGATATCCTGAGTGTCGGGTGCCACCTCAAAAATGAAAACGTTTGTTGTGTTTATCGATGCGAATAACAGGAGTCTAGCGTCGTTACGATGGACTCGTGGAGTTCTTCGTGTGTGATCGAGAAATCGCAAGTGAGAGCTTAGTTGAATCCATATCCAAATGGGTTCGGCAGAGGTAGTCAGCGAACGGTTCCAAGCTCCTACCAAAACTCAGCAGCTGGAGCAGAGACTTTGTGGAAGGAATCGCCCAGCTGCTTGCTAAAGACACTCTCGCCAGTCTAATGTGGCGCCAAGCATCCGTTTCATTGTAACGAAAGCCGACAACTTGGGAAGACTCAACGAAAACTCGTGAGCGAACAATGTTCAGTCTTTGCTTCTCCTACTCCAAATCGTAGTCTATCCTATCCACAACGGTGCAATTACTTCAGCGCTGAAAGCGTTTTGGCTGAGCTCTTCATCGCCTTTCGGAGTTGGCGTTGCGCTTTCCTGCTCAATGCTTTATCTGCTGATCCCGTCACTTGTAGCTGTGCACCGAAGCGACTTCCAAGCTCATCAACGCTCTCTGACGCTAAAGACGACTTAGGAACGACGCGCCGCGGCTGTTGCTCCAGCTGGTCGTCATCCGAGGGCTGACCATGCGTTTGCCATCGCTTCGAGTTAAGCAGTCAAGCCACGCTAGTTAGTGACCGCAAGGTCAGCAAAAATCCACCACCATCTTTGAAACGCACCTTGGCAAAGTCTTCTGGGCGGAAACCGTCGCAGTCGAGCTCAATGGCGACTGGCAACGTGTCAGGCTCGATGGGATCTCGAAGAGAGCGGACACTGTCGTAGTGGTCCTCTCCGTGATAGGCAACGTGCACGAATCGATTGGGTTTGAGGCGATCGCACTCGATCACCATGATGCGAGCACTTGGTTGGTCCTGATGCACCACCACGTAGACTTGAAAAAGGCGAGCAGCAGCGTACAACTCCTGATTGCCGCCCCACGTGCCGTCTTCACGCATTCGCTCACAGTACTGCGGCAGCAGAGGTACACTTCAGTTAGAGTTTGGTAGTTCAGTCCCAGCAACTTGTCCACAACAACACACTTTTTCAAACTTTTCCTCGTCCTCCATGAACGGCTCGAAGTCGTCTCGATGTTGCTCCAAGTAGTTCACGACTCGCTGCACCCCATCACAGCAATCATGCCTATCAGCTTCTGATGCCTGTACTCACGGCACGCTCCTCAACACAAGCGAACCCAACCTTCCGGACAACTTCATGTTCCTGTTGGTCGCCAAAAGCTGATCTCCGAGGGCTCTGCGAAGCGAACTCTACGCTATATGAGACCCGTGACAAAACTACTCAAACCTGTCGACAACACTCTTTACCTAAAGAGGCAATTGCCATCCGCCTCCACCTCCTGCACCACCAACGACAACAGTTTGAACATTGTAAGTATTGAGGACCAGGGCGTGTATTTAAGCTCTGGGAAAGCCGAGACGCACGTGCAATTTGCAGCCGACGTCCGCCAACTGCCGACGCATCGACTTGATGGCGTCGTCGTCCACCACGTAGGACGAGTCTTTCTTGCCTTTCACGAGTCTCGGCTTCTTGCTCTCATTGAATTTCCTGCCTGCAGCAGCTTCGAACACCACTTTCTAAGCGCAAATAGCAATACAAACAGTAGGTTAGTTTGATATGTAAAAGAGAAGAGACCCCGGACGTCACGCACAGGCGCCTTCTTCGCCAATTTGGTCACTGCCTTCCTCCCCATGATGTCTTTTGTTTCAATATTGATCCTCTATTGAAGAATAATTATACATGTGTGATCCTCTGTTGAGGAATATCTACTGGCCGCCAGTCACTTACTTTAGTTCAAGATGGTGGAGACCCGAAGGACGTCGCGCCGCCTGCAGGCGAAGGCCCAGGCCGCCGCTGTGTCCAGTCCGTCCGCGTCTCCGGCTCGGACTCCGTCGCCCCGCAGCAGCAGCAGCAGAAGATCTCGCCGGACGCCGTCGCCGTCCACTCGCGCAGCTGCGAAGGCCAAAGCTCAAGCGATGGAGCAGGCGAGTGACGAGTCGGCGCAGGAGATTCCTCTGCTGGACGACGACGAGGAGGAAGAACAGAATCAGCAGACGCAGAAGGTTGTGGTGATTGAAGAGGAGGAGCAGACGGAGACTCAGCAGCAGCAGAAGGAGGAGGAAGTGATTGAGCTGAAGGAGACTGAAGAGGAGGAAGTGATTGAGCTGGAGGAGGCAGAAGAGGAGGAGATTATGCTGCTGGATGAGGAGGAGGAAGAAGAGGAGCAGCAGAGCAAGGCTGAAGCTGTGGAGAGTGATGAGGAAGAGGACGAAGACGTGGACCAGTTCGTACGTGGCTGCTGCTTTGCAACACTCTGAACTACTACGTGCTAACTGTTTGTTGGGATTGCTACAGGCTCTTCTTGCTGCGTCGGGACTGAATTTGTCGACAAAGACATCGACCGTCACGCCTGCTTCCTCGTCAGTTGCTGCTCGTCCGAAGGCGCGGGCTTCGACGGCAGCTCAATTGAAGCGTCGGCTGGTGCCGAACCAATTGGACAGCGGCGCCTCACAGTACAAGAACTTCTTCGACTTCAAGCAAGGAAAGAACTCGAACGTGGCGACGTTGCGTGCAGATGCTCGGAATGCCGAGGAAGCGAGCGTGGTCGCTCGTGGACAGAAAGTGGTGGCCCATGCAGAGAAACAACGTGCCGAGTCGCAACGGAAGAAGTCTGCGGGCCGCAGATGGTTCAACTTCGAGTCGGAAGAGATGACAGACGACGCCCGCCGGGACTTTGCCCTGCTAAAGATGCGTAACTACCTGGACCCGAAGAAGTTCTACAAGAGCTCGGACCACTCAAACGGACTGCCCAAGCACTTCCAGATGGGTGTGGTCATCGAAGGCGCGCATGAATTCCACTCGGCGCGCCTCACAAAGAAGCAGCGTCGCCAAACCTTCACGGACGAGATCATGGCGGACGAGGCCATTGTGCAGTACACTCATCGTGTGGCCAGCAATATTCAAAAAGCCCGCAGTAACCAGGGGCGTCCCAAGAAGAAGCGACGCAACTACTAAGCCCGAGGAGCATGAAGCTGCCACGGAGCAATATAGACTTTGTTTTGATGCATTTTCGGAAGCGATTTGTGCATTTCCGTTTTGACAGACGAACCGACGCCATTTGCCACTACCAGCCAAAGGACGGTGCGTTGCAACGAGATCCTCGCCACGACTGACGCGACGTCCGCGGATTGGATCGACCCGGGCCAGCTAGCACGCACCTTTTAGACACAGTAGCCATCATGTCGAGGCGCGAGTCCAAGGACGATTCCGGCAAAGAAGATAGTGACGAGGATATCTCTGACAGCGGCAGTGAAGAGGAGTCCGATTCGGGCAGCGAAGACGATATGTCCGAGTCTGAAGAAGAAGGGAAGAGCAAGCCAGTAGCAAAAGCGTCTGCAGGTGGTGGAGCTGCGAAAGCTACAGGATCGGAACGGGCGCTGGTGAATCAACCTTTCGATGAGGCCGTGGACTTGAGCGAGTCCGAAGGCAGCATTTTGTCGGAGGATCCCAACTCGCCCAAGAAAAAAGTGGAGGAATGACCTTGAAGAACCAGCCGTTTGATGAAGCACTTGAGCTCTCTGAGAGCGTTCAGGAGATGGAAAGTCCCCAAAAACATCCGTGCCTGCTTCAGGGAAACCTTCCAACTTGGCAAGCACCAACTCCAGCGCCCCAGGCAGCTCAGCAGTCGGGAATGAGACCAAGAACCAGCCTTTCGATGAAGAAGTTGATCTCAGTGACTCGGGTGACAGCATCGACACAAATGGACAGCCGAGCCCAATACAGAAGAAGGAGGCTCCTCCAGCTGCAGCAGCGCGCCAACCGCCAATTCAAAGCGAAAGCAAACCAACCCCTGTGGAGGCAACCAAAGCTCCGCCAGCAGCTAAACCTGCACCAACTGTAGCTCCAGAAAAACGAGCCGAGCCAGCACGAAAACCAGTGCAGCACGAGTCCGCCAGTTCCTCTGAAGAATCCGAGAGTGGTGAGGATGAAGACGATGACGACGAGGAAGACGACGAGGGTGAGGAACCCCAGTCCCATGCGGCTAGTGCATCAGCCCCACGCACAAGCGGCAGCATCAGTGCCGAGTCCGGGACTGGAGCCAGCAGTGGTGGAGCTGGAAGCTCGAATCACGCCGCGATGCTGGCAAACGCTGGTAGCTACAAGGAGAGCGACTACGCGCACCTCAAGGTCTCACACGAGATCCGCGAACTGTTCCAGTACATCGGGCGCTTTAAGGCACAAGAGATTGAGCTGGAGACACGTCTGAAGTGCTTTATCCCAGAATACATACCTGCAGTCGGGGACATGGACGCATTTTTAAAAGTGCCGCGTCCTGATGGCCAGCAGGATCAGCTGGGTCTCAAAATGCTGGACGAACCGAGCTTGACCCAATCCGACGCTACGGTTCTCGACTTGCAGCTCCGATCCACGTCCAAGAAGAAACACGGTGACATTGTCGTGCGGAGTATCGAGAACGCGGAGAAGGCACCGCGAGAAATCGATCGCTGGATGAAGTCCATCGCTGATTTGCATCGTACGAAGCCTCCGCCGCAAGTGCACTACACCAAGACGATGCCCGACATTGAGAGCCTCATGCAGGTATGGCCAGAAGAGTTCGAGGAGCTGCTGAGCAAGACGACGCTGCCCAGTGCTGACCTGGACATGGCACTTGAGCAGTACGTGCGCGTCATCTGCGCATTGCTGGACATCCCCGTGCACAAGAACGTCTACGAGTCGCTGCACGTGCTCTTCACGCTCTATCTTGAATTCCGTAGTAACCAGCACTTTATGCCTCTGCTGTGAATCAATCCTGCACTATAACCACAACAATAAACAGCAATAAACAGAATCCGATGGCAACAAATTGTCCATGGGTTTCGTCTGTTATTGACTTCACGGCTTTTTGTCTCCGTTGGGGCCCGACGCCATCGTCGACAACTCCTGCTGCTTCTCCATCATCTAAAAAGACAAAAGTCATGCATCAATATATGTCTTAAGAGACACTTTTGTCCTCCATTTTGGTCGCACCTTTTCCTGCACTTCTTGGAGACATTTCCAGCCGAACAGAATGCGCTTGGAAATGGTCTCGCCGTCCTCCTCGTAGCGGTTCTGCTCAATCTCCATGCGCGCATTCTGCTGCAGGACACTGGACCAGAGCTGGCCCTGCTCGTTACGGTGCGGGAACAGACGCGTCGTGCGCAGCACCTCCTTGTACAGCCGCAGCACTTCCTTCCTCTTGTCGAGCAGCATGTTCCTTTCCCCGATTAATGTCCAAACCAATTTTAGTTATAACCAATTCGGACCAATCTTTAAGAGTCGCAAGCAGATCATGGGGAATGCGCCCAGCGTTGAGACTGATGCGGCGCAATTGAAGGAGGAGCTGGCGGAGATGCATCGGTCTCTGCAGGCGCTGAGCGTCCGCTGCAGTCCGCCTCCGGTTTTGCTCCGGGACCAATTTTTGGTCGACAACGTCATCGTGGACACTCGAAAAGGTTTTGGTCGCAATTCCAATGACACAATTACTACTTTAATTCATTATTGCGTTGGCAGATGTGCAGGTGCTTTTGGGGCCTGTCGTGGGGAAAATTGAGTTCCAACGCGCCCGTGTTTTGCTGGAAGTGGATCGCCACGCTCGAGTGACGGCTTTTGTCTCGACATTTGACGCCGTGACCAACACGATGGTGGAACTGCCTCAGCTTCGCTGTGCAGTGCAATGCCAAGCCAATCAACCTACAGCTTTTGTCATCGAGCGCTTGGTTCCTGGTAAACGCTACTCTGTCACGTTCGGAGGCATCAAAAGCGAAGATGTTGCAGCAAAACGCTGCAATTTCCGGACGCAGACTTTGGAGCACGGCAACAAATTGAGTATTGTGGTTGTAAGTGGAGACAATGTTTATGACTTGGAGAGTGGGGAGAGAAACTTGTGGAAAGACGTACGAAAGCGAGTGGAGCAGGAGGAAGCGCCGACTGTTCTGCATTTAGGAGGACAGGTCGCTATGAAGCGAATGTTCGACCAGGCAGTCCAGCTACTTGTGCTGTATGCCAACGGATTCTCGGGTGACCGTGCCGACCGAATGGACTGGCCGACGATGGAAGCAAAAGCCACGGAAATTCTTCGATCAGCGTATCGATCGCAGTGGACGCTGTCGCCAGATCTGCAGTTTGTGCTGGCGAATGCGTGTAATTTGATGATGTGGAGTGATGGAGATATCTACCCGCAGTTCTCGACACGCGACGAATTTTTCATTGACCATGAACAGCCCACACTGCGGGTATTGTGTTTTCAGATAGTGGCTTTTGTCTTGGTTCCGAAGCCTCTAACTATTGCTGTATGGCACGTAGATGCAAGTGATTCGCACCGTCACGCGGTGTGCCCGACGACTCTTTCATGAATATCAGCGCCAGTTGTGGGACAACAACATGAAGCAACTAATTGAATACGAGGTGCGTATTTATCACCTACCGCTTCTCTTCGTATTGCACAGTTTGTGAAATATCTGTTAATCCGTCTGTGCCTCTCTTGGCTTCACTGTAGATGCAATTGTGTGAAGTTTCTGAGAAAGCACTCGCGTCGATGGGGCAGATTTTCACGATAACTCATAAAATTCCTAACGTTACTGATGAGTTAGCGATTCTAAAGAAACGACACGACATCGACGGCGCGAGGCGTGTGGATAAGCACCTTCGCGCTTTAGAAGCCGAGAAAGCAAAAATGGAGAAGCAAATGATCAGCTTCAACCAGCTACTTGCGCCTCAACGGGGTGAAGAATTTCTCTTCGAAGTCGGCCGCATTGCAGTCCTCGTTTTGGATCTACGAAGTAGCAGATTGGAGCCTGGAGGATCGCAAGCGCGTGAAAATGATCTACTGAGCAACTTGCAATGGAGATTTGTCGAGGAGACTCTAGAACGGTCTGACATTCAATTGCTCGTGGTTTGTTCCGAAGTACCTATCATAGGCGATATTCAAGATGGAGGAAGTCCGACAACAGCTGCCGCAGGCGTAACAGAGACTCGTTGGGATGCGAACAGCACGTCGCAAAGTCGACTTTTATCACAACTCTTTGATTGGAAGCTACAGCAGCCCAATCGTCAGTTTGTTGTGCTCGCAGGTGCCAACGAAGTCCGTTGCTATGCGCGGATGAGCATCAAGGACACGAAACTGAGAGTAAATGCTGAACAATACACCGTCGGAGCTATCTCTGCCAAGGCTCACGCCAAGATGATACCTCGAAGGAATGGTTTACTTTACGATCGTTTCGAGTTTGAGCACTGCGAAGATATTTCCAACGTAAGGTGTTTTCTGGAGCTGAAACTGGAGAGTAGTCAGGGCGCCCAAAGTAATGTTATCGAAGTGTGTCGAGGAGGTCAAGATAAGGATGGAGACAACCTGGCTAAGGTGCTTCTGGGACCGGTTGTTGGTTGGGTGGATGACTCTTGTGCTGTCGTTCTCGTAGAAGTTGACCGAGACGCCGAAATACCTTGCCTAGTGGAGAATACACTGACACGAGAAACCCGCCGTGTGTTTCAGCGATTCTACGCAAACCAAGCGAACTCATTTTTTATAACGCACTTACGACCAGGACACTATTACCAGTTGTCGTTGGGCAGAATTCATCGACCAGAGAAGTTCCGATCTAGCTTCACCACAGTACCAGCGTTCCCGCGACAGTTTGACGTCGTGGCACTTTGCAATGATAGTACGTGCTCAGGGCTCGATGGATCGGACAAGGAGCCCCATTTGTGGCACACGATAGCAGAGCACACCGTCGAAACACCCTTTGCTGGTCTTAACCTAACGGTGCACTTGGGTGGGCAGTTTTTCCCTGAGTCTAATGACCACATTCACGCTGCGTTGCAATGCGCAGGAAATAGCACTGCCTCATCAAATCGCATTTTTGAACCCCGTACGAAAGATGATCCAGCGACACCTAGCATTATCAACAAATTCCGTGAGATGTATCGAGCGAGATGGAACATTCCTGGTGTCCGCGAAAGCCTTGCAAATGGTGCCCACCTGATGCTCGTGAACGAAAATGACCAGCTTTCTCTTAACAACCAGGATGGTGAAGACCAGCAGAACGTGAGCGTTCGAGCTCTGCTTTCTAAATTTCACGTGCTATACCAGAACCTGCTCCTTCCTCCCTCAAAGCGTCTACGCGAGGGGAATTCCGGTGGAACAAGCCACTTTGCCACTGTTTTGGAGCTTTCGGGTTGTTCGTGTTACCAGTTGATGAATTTGGAGGAACATCAATCCATGAGGACACGTGGCTTGCCTTTCGATCTTTCCTAGCAACACCTATGTTGTCGAGGCTGCTGTTGATATCAACTGAAGCACTAATTGAGGAGTCACTGGGAGACATCAAAGAGAAAGCTACCTTTGATGCGGCTTATCGCCTCAAGTTTGGCTTTTATCAGCAGGACGTAGCTCGACTGTTGGACTTCCTATTCGACTGGCAACGACAGAGGCCCATAGATGCAGATATTCAACGCCAAGCAAAAAGGCAAATTGTTTTGCTTAGCGGTAGTCGGTACCGAAGTTTTGATTCAGTAATTCGTGAGGTCTTCACTGCTCCTGCCGCCCCGACTGCCGCATTTCCAAACCCTCCCAATCCAGACTCGCCGGTTGTGATCCAATACGTCGTGGGGCCATTGCAAGCTACTGTTGGTTCAGTCAAAGCAAGTACCATTTTATCTCACGGTTCCTTGTTTGGGAGATACACGTACCATCACTCATTTTTACGAGAGAGATTGGCTGATGTTGAAAAGGAATTGCCGACATTAGCGGATACCGCTATGGTTGGGGGACGAAAAGAGCAAGTGAATGGAAACTATCACCGCCTAATAATCAGCTGATTCATCTTCTGTTTGCAACTGAAGCTGATAAAAGCCCGAGTGATGACTTCGCTCTACCCACCGCTGGTGCTACTCGTTTGTATGCGAAGTGCTGCTATATCTCTCGAAATCCAATTGGATCGGAAAACTCTTTTGATGACGGGTCCCGGGATGATCGAATACGATACTGCCACGTGGATGGTAGTGGCAACAACGCTTGGAAACTAGAGACTGTTTTACCTGCCTGGTTGCATGAGGTGCGTGGCTCTGTTGCAGTATTTTCTTTGAAAACATTCTAACAGCTTCTTGTGCGTACGTGTTTACGTGTTATGGTTTCCAGATTTTAGCTCAGCCGACAACAGAAGCAGAGGAAGATCAAATTAAAGAACGAGTTGCTTACTTGCGCGAACGAGATAACGATGTTCAAGCCGCATTTCAGCGGAGCCTAGCTCTTGCCAACGGATTAGTTTCTTTGTCCAATGTGAAGCACTGTGTCGCCATAGTGACTGAATCGCTCGAAGCAGCCCACCATCACGGTGCAAATGTGTTGCGCGCCAAGTTTCCGGAGGCTCCTTCAAGTTTCGTAGTGACGTTCACACTGCAGCAGTTGCGAAAACCAGAATCTGCAGGTCAGCAGCAGATCTCCAGTGTTGGTGCTATTGACTTCGAGCAGTACGTGCTCATCTTTCAACAGAGCTTCGTGAACGCTTGGCTCTTCAGCGAGCGACTTGAGCATTTCTGGACCTAAAGACGTTTCTACATGAAGCAGAGCCCACAGGTAAGACTTGAATTGCCGCATGTGTTAATATGCCGAGCATGATGTAAATTAAAGTGTTTATAAACTGAGTGCTGCTTGTAGCTGAAGAGAGGCTTCGGAGTGTAAATCCAGTTGTTCATTGCCTCACTCCAACAACAACCGCCAGCAGTCCTAGTTGGAGGAGACGTACAGTGCATGCTGCCTCCGAAGCTAAACCGTGCGCTGCATTGGTATTTCGCAGATTGGCCGTGCCCGAACCGGTTCCCGAGCCAGAATTCGAAGTTGTGGTACCTGTTCCAGTGCTATCATTTCCGAAGGTGTACGTTTGTCCATTGCAGATAACAAAAGGATCTGGACAAGTGAGCAGTCCAGAAAACCCAGGAACTGAGAGCTTTTGGCCCTTGGATGTGCAGTTGACCTTCACGGCATCACTAGTTTTGCTTCGCGGGATCGTAAGCTCAATGATAACGTTGCTGTCGCTGTTGTTGATGCAGCTCATTGCGTAACAGCCAGTTTGGCGGCGAGCATTGACAACCCAATTTGTCGAGTCGGCACTGCGCAAAGTGGTGTCAGTGCATCTACAAGTTGGGCAATACGATTCGCCGAGGATGTTGATTGTTGTCTTTCCGGGATAGGCAAGATTGCTGGGGTCGGTGCAGTCTCCGTATGAGTAGCCTGTGTTGATCGGGCAGTAGTCGGGAAAGTCGTCACCTCCTTTCGCGGGATCGCTAGTGAAATACTGAAATTCAGTTGGAATTGTTTTACTTGTAGTGATGGTACAGACCGAGCGCGAGGTGGCATCAACCGAGCAGCTTTCGGCAGTATTGCTCGTACAGAAGTGGTCGCTCGCAACAGAAACTCCTGTCGACGGGTTAATGCACTTTTCACTTGCAAACGCACATCCACGCTGCTCGCCAAAATGAAGGCGCTGTGCTGCTGAAGCATTAGCGCGGTACCAGCCGGAATCTTCGAAAAACGCCAGCGTCAATGCGCTGAAGACGTTCCGAAAGCTATCCACCGGTGTCATGTACTCGGGTTCGAAGATTCGTTCCTCCCAGTGGGAGCCAATGCATCCCGAGTCGTCTTGCTGCTCAATTTCCGCTCCTGTAAGCGACGAGCAGTTGAAATGAGCTTTTACGAACGCTGCTACTTTAGGCGTCACCATTTTGGAAACAATGTTGCCCCTCTCAGTGAAATATTGCACGGTATTGTTGCTGGGCTGAACGAAATAGTCGATTTCCTGACCATTAGGACATGTGCCGCTGGTGTATACGGGCGGATTGCCGAGTGCGTCTCGTTGTGTACGCGGCGTACCATCCGCATAACGCATTAGTGGAAAGAACTGCGCAGAGAACCCGAGTGCGTGTGTTATTTCATGCATCGCTGTCGCAACCTGCGACTCGTAGTCGGAAGTCGCCGTACTGAGTTGAGACGGACAGAAGTTTGCCATGCCGAATGTAGGGCGATCGTACTGGTCCTTCTGACATGATGATGCGTAGGCAAGCGTGCGTGAGCCGCAGTATTCTGTTGTCGCCGAGCGGACGTAAAGCAAGAAATCCGTGTTTGCCACGCCGTTACTGGCCGAGTAAGTGCATTTTCCGCCAGCGCATCCAGCCTTAGGACAAGTGCTGCACTGAAGCGTGGCTCCGAAATGATCGTCCGGAATGACCATGTCCAGACATTTCTCGTTCGTGACGAACGTCTGACAGACTCGAGGCGTTGTCATCCACTGCGCTCTGCACGTGTGTTGCGCTGCCAATTTGCCTTGCACCGGCACAACTTGCAGTGCGTTCTCGAAGCGGCTGATGGCGTCGGGGATGATCTGAAAGATCAGAGCGCGCTTCTGTTCGGAGAGGACGTCGAGTGTGGAGTTGTCGTAGTAAGGTGTGATTCGGATTGGCGCATAAGCGCTCGCTGTCGCTTGTTCATAGCTCTGGGAGTTGGTTGTGTCTTCCGCTACGAGGTTCCGGTTCCGGTTGTGCTCCATGAACGGATGGTCGTCTCCATACTGTTGGAAACTATCCGCCAGTTTGTGGTCAAGAGAGTCGTGGATACATCCGTCGATTGTAGTGAGAGTAAGCAGTGCAGCAACGACTACGAAAACTTTCTTTGCTCGTGTCTGCATTGGCGGAATTTGTTGCAATTGACCTGGCGCCTAGGGAGACAATTGCAACGTGACTAGAATGGCTTATCCATGGCCAATTCCAAAGACATCAACACTATTTTCAGTCAGACAAGATGCATACCGGTGTGGATACTGCTGAACTAACTTTGGCGTAATTGAACTAACTTAGGAGATCGTAGGAAGAGTGCAAAAAGGCAACTTTTCATTGAAGTTGTCTTAAGTACGTATTGTGGATCCATGTGTTTCACTAAGTACGTTCTCCGATCCTTCTCGCACAAAGGAGATTCCAGCAAGAGATGAAGGCTTTGATCCTCGTTGGAGGCTTCGGTACGCGGCTGCGGCCGCTCACGCTGTCGTGCCCTAAGCCTCTGGTGGAGTTCTGCAACAAGTCCATTGTGATGCATCAGATCGAGGCGCTCGTGGCGGTGCGTGCCGTCTACTTTCCTTAATCTTTTACCTATTATCCTTGTGCTAGAAATCTTATCTCTTATAAATAAACTACTTTAGGTTGGGGTGACAGAAGTCATTCTGGCTGTGAATTATCAGCCTCAAGTGATGATGGCGGCGCTGGAATCCATGGAGAAGAAGGTATCAATAACAAAACTACTTGACAGCTTTAGCGCAAGTCTGACACGTGGCTTTTTTTTTTGGTGTTGCAGTACCAGATCAAGATTTCCTGCTCCCATGAGACGGAGCCGCTGGGCACTGCCGGCCCATTGGCGTTGGCTCGGGAACTGCTGGACGATGGAGATCCGTTCTTCGTCTTCAACAGCGACGTCATCTGCGAGTACCGACTGCAGGACTTTTTGGACTTTCACAAGAATCACGGAGCAGAGGGCACTCTATTGGTGTGTCCAATATTCTTCATCAGCTTGTAGTTGTTATTTGCTTTCTTGTGATGTTGCTGACGTTCTTTGTCAATTGTATTTTGCAGGTGACACGCGTGGATGAACCTTCCAAGTATGGAGTGGTGATCTCAAACGCCGACGGCCAGATCCAGCGTTTCGTGGAGAAGCCCCGGGAATACGTGGGCAACAAAATTAATGCGGGAATTTACATCTTCAACCGTGAGGTGCTAGACCGAATTCAGCTGCGCCCGACATCTATCGAAAAGGAAATTTTCCCGCAGATGGCTGCCGAAGGAAACCTCTATTCGATGGTGCTGCCTGGCTACTGGATGGATATCGGCCAGCCAAAGGATTTCCTGTCCGGCATGTGCCTCCATCTAGACTACGTTGAGCGCAGCAACTCAGATGCGCTATCCACGGGACCCAAGTTCATTGGTAACGTGATGGTGGATCCGACGGCGGTGATTGGAGAGGGCTGTTTGATCGGACCTAATGTTGTGGTTGGCCCGGGCTGCGTGATTGAAGATGGTAAGATATATATTCTCTTTGCGCGTGAAGGCGAGCCACATTGTGGGACTATGGTTGATGTTTCTTGGTATCCATGACCTCGATAGGCGTTCGACTAAGCCGAACGACGTTGCTGCGCGGTGTGACGGTGCGTGCAAATTCGTGGATCCAGTCGAGTATTATTGGTTGGGGCTCCACGATCGGCCGATGGGTATGTCCTGATGAACTCTTCCGATGGCCCGCTAGATGAACTTCTAATGATCGCCCTGCGCTTATTCTTTTCGTACAGTGCCGAATTGAGGGGACCACTGTCGTTGGAGAGGACGTGCAGGTGAAAGACGAAAAGTTTATCAACGGTGGCCTTATCCTGCCGCATAAAGCTATCTCAGCTAATATCCCGGACCCAGGAACCATCGTCATGTAGCTTGACTACGTATCGCTCTATTCCGTGCTGGTTGAACGATCTACAGTAATGATGCCACGTTTTACTTGGTCATTCTCTCTTGTAACAACAGCATTAAACGGTTCGCTTGCTACTGAGCGATGAACAATTATTTTCCATCTAACAAAAGCTCAATTAGTTTAGTTCTCCTATCCGTGGCAACACGTGACTCCCAACTAATTGTTACTTCGCTCCTGCATTTTTCCATACGCAATAGCACCTGCCTCAAGCGACGGAAGAGGTGCGCAAAGTGGCTCGCTACTTGAGCGGCAGAACAGTCTCCTCGCTTGAGTCAGATGACGACGACGACGTTAGCGTCGAATGACCATCTGGCGATTGTGACACAATGGGGCCTTCGTGCACACGGATACGGAGTTGCTCCATTTCCGACTCCCATTTCCCTTCCAGATGCTCAATGTGGTGGCGCAAGTTGCGAATCTCAGCCACCATGTCCGCATACCCGCCTTCCGCAGCCATCTTTCGCTCCTTCTTGCGGTCACGGCGACGGTATGCAAACTTAAGCGTCTCACCGAAAGCAACCATTACCAGCGCGAACACCATCGAGAACATCCATTCGTACCACTCGATGTCCGAGAAGCCAAACAGGTCATCGTGAACCACAGGGATCTTGGTGACCGACAACGTCAGAGTCAATGATCCAATAGCTGCCATTTGCATCCACTTATTGCTGAACATATCTTTGAAGACAGATTTCGTGAAACTGCGAGCTGTGTAAGCTCGAAGCATTTCCATCGTCGTGATGTAGACGAACGCCATGGTTTGAGAGCGCGAGGTTCCTTCGGACACGCAGTCGTAGTCCCCACCATAGCACAGTAAATCATCAGTTTCGTAGAAACTCAACGAGCGAATATTTTCGTCGAAAAGATATGTGCCGTTGAGATCACGAGCGCCGCAGTTCGTATACATCTGCCTGCCGTTCCCCAGACCCATCCAGCGCGAGCACACCACATTCCTGTAAGCCTCCTCGCCGCTATCTGAATCAATGCCAGCCGTGATGTCATCCAAGAGAATGTTCTCAAAGTTCCAGTACAGACCGCAAATAAACACGATCAGAGCGCCAAAAGCAATCAAGAAGGCATTCGATAGCACAATCACCCACAGGCGACCGAAAATGATGTGTTCTGAGCGAGGGCGGGGCCGTTCTGACATGACCGTGCCATCGCCCTTCTCCAGGCTCAGAGCTACAGCAGCCATGCCGTCAGCAAATAAGTTTAAAACCAGAATCTGCAATGGCTCCAGTGGATTGGGCATGCCGACAGCGATAGCCGTGAAGATGACAGTGATCTCACCAAAATTGGTCGACAGCAGAAAACACACGAAGCGCTGAATGTTGCCATAAATTTCTCGACCCTTCTCGACGGCGGACACGATGCTGCAAAAGTTGTCATCCGTTAGAATCATGTCCGATGCGCCCTTGGCAACGGCAGTACCGGCAATGCCCATGGCAACGCCGATGTCCGCCTCCTTCAAAGCCGGTGCATCGTTAACGCCATCTCCAGTCATAGCTGCCACGTGTCCTTGGCGTTGAAGCGACTTCACGATCTCAATCTTATCTTCAGGTTTCGCACGGGCGAATACTGACACTCGACTGGTGATCTCGTCCAGGTCTGCATCAGGTAGGTACGCATCTTGACGAGGACGTAGCACAGTACAGTCTACTGCCTGTTCCTCAAAATTGCATCCTCCGGCAATAAGTCAATATCCTTTGCGATGGCAATTGCTGTTTTCAGATAGTCACCAGTGATCATGACAGTACGAATGGATGCTTGACGAGCCGTGTGAATGGCGTCCTTAACACCTTCTCGTGGGGGATCTATGGATGCGACTAGCCCAACGAAGATAAGTGGCGCACAAAGCGCCTCGAACTTCACGTCAGCATCATCTTCATCAGCAGAAAATGGCATATCCTGGAGAGGGCGGATGGCAACAGCGAGAACACGAAGAGCTTGCGACGAAAGACTGTCCACAGCTTCCAAGATGCGTTCCTGATCCTTTTCATGCATCGACGTGACCGAGCCATCTGTGCGCAGCACCTGCGCGCAGTTCTTAACAATGTAATTCGGAGCTCCCTTTACGTTCGCCACATATTGCGTCTTCGACGGAAGTTGCATCGAGTCAAATCGTGTGTCTCCGACAGGAAGCTGGTTCACCGTAATCATCATCTTCCTTGTGGACGAAAACGGTACTTCAGCGACGCGTGGGAATGTCTTCATGGCCTCTTCGCGCCAAATGCCGGCCTTAGCAGCCGCGACCACGAGCGGGGCCTCTGAAGAGTTTCCCATTGGCACCCAAATAGGCGTTCCCGAATCATTCTCCTCCTGTTGTAAGCTAGTATTGCTGCAGAGTACTGCAGATAACAGCGTCGTACGCACTGGAACAGATGATTTGGTCTGGCTGAGACCATTGCAAAGAATGTCACCCGTGGGTGTAAAGCCCGTGCCGGTGATGTCGTACACTACCGAGTCGCTCCACATTTTGACAGCCGTCATTTTGCCCTCGGTCAGGGTGCCCGTCTTGTCCGTGCAGATAACTGAGCTGGCGCCCAGTGACTCAACCGCGGCAAGCTTCCGGACGAGCACGTGCTTCTTCACCATGTCAGCAGTACCTGTGGACAAGCAAATGGTGACGACCATGGGAAGTCCCTCGGGAACTGCACTGACAGCAAGAGATACTGCCACCATCACCATGTTCAGCCACACTGGGCGATCAGGATTCTTTGGGTCTGCGTTGTCGCGGACCATTCCAACCACGAATACAATCACACAAACGCCTAGCACCACCGTGCCCATGACGACACCAAGGTGGTGCAGCGACTGCTGTAGAGGCGTCATTTTCGGGTAGTACTTGTCCAGGAAACGGCGCCAGCAGTTGGGGCGTTTAGCGCCATCCGCGCCGCTACCACCTTTAGAAGCGTAGCAATCGACCCAACACGGGTCGACATGCCTGTCTCCACCACCACCCCCGTGGCGTTACCCGTGGCGACGGATGTAGACGCGAACACCATGTTGTCAGCAGTCAGCTTCTGGCTGCGACTCATGTCTGCGTCGAACTTCTTCAGCACGTCTTCAGATTCACCCGTGAGGATCATTTCATTGACCTTAAAGTCCGAGCTGGTAATCAGTCGAATGTCAGCAGGCACAATGTCTCCTGTGGTCAGCACCACAATGTCGCCCGTCACGAGCTGCTCACTGGGGATCATCACTTGACGGCCGCCGTCACGCAGCACGACGCACTGTGGGGATGTCATTTTCTGCAGCGCCTCGAGGGCGTTGCTGGCATTGTGCTCTTGGATCGTTGCAATGACAGCATTGAGCGTCACAATGGCGACGATGGCCAGACCTTCCACGAACTCCTGGAGAGCAATGGAAGCCACAGCCGCCGCCATCAACAGCCCGATGATGACGTTGGTGAACTGCAGGAGGAAGATCACATAGATCGGGGCCTTCTTCTCGGCCTCCAGAGAGTTGGGGCCGTGGTCGGCCAGTCTCTTGGCTGCAGTCTCTGCGTCCAGTCCGCGAGTGGCGTCCACGCCAAAGTCTTCAAGAATGATGGTCACTGGCTTCTCGTGCCACGCCCATTGGTCTTCTCGGTGGTCGACTTGGGCGAACGATTCGCGCGTCTTTTGCGGGTCCAGCGCCACGACGCGTTCGGCGTCGCTCAGGAAGCGGTCGCGATGCTCGCTGACGGGGCCTTCCTGGTCTTGATTGAGAGAGAACGACGAGGGCCTTTCATTGGCTGAAAAGCCCTCCTTGCTGCTGCTGGCTCTAGGAGTGTGCGCTGCAACGTAAGAGGTAGAGGAGGAGGGCCAGGTCTCCGCCTCGGCCTCGGCAGAGGGAGGGCGAGGCGCTCGCCTCAGTTCGCTCGGGTCCACGCATGAGTCTTTGCCATTCAAGTCTGGGGGTCGACCATTCAAGGGGGAGCGGAACTGCTGAAGAGAATCGAAGTTCGAAGGGAGTTCGAAGCGGAGGCACGTGCGCACGAGACGGCAAATTGGAGAATGAGGACGAGAGCCTGCCGTGCTGATCTCTTCCATACAAAACCCAAGTCAAGCTTAAAATAGTGGGTGTTTATTACCAGCGCTGCCTCGCACACTCATCATCGACGGATGCCCTTTTCTTTCGCGCAGCTTTTTAATCCGTATGTCAAAGGCGCAATTGTTGTACGGGACAGTCGAGGACGTACGTTGTCGTTTGTCATCATCCTCGAGCAAATGCTACCTGCAACTTTAGCTATTGAAAAGCTGCATCATAACGAAGGCAGCTAGCGATAAGAGCACTATTGTAGAGAATCTAGGCATCCCACTGTGCACAGCGCAAGTTCAAGCAACGACTGCAACGGCCACTTGTGTCGTCGTCGGCTATGCAGGAACAGTTCATGTGCATAGCGTTCATGATGAACTCTGCCATGCTCCTGTACGCGATTAATCGCCACTGGTAAGCATGCGGCGCCATGAGTCACAACTCGAGGCCCTATCTGGCCAAGCTAGATTTCCGATCTCGCAGCACGCCACTCCGTATTTGGCGCGCTTTGCACGTGTTGACACATCAAAGGCATCTCCAGAACCAGTCGTTGTCGCCAAAGGAGGTATCTTGCGCAAACGAGGTCCGCCTTACTGCCTTTTGGTAATCTAATGCGGAGGTAGGTAGCCAGTTTCCATTAATCAAATGCGATAGGCCGCTCCGGATACGCTCGCAATGCTGCCATGATGTAATAGTACACAGAGGTCCACTTATTTGTGGAATGGGGCTGCCCAAAACGGTGCAATGCACTGTCGAGGACTCGCCCCCATGCTTCGTTGACGGTTTTCGCGGTAACAATGAGCAAAAGTTAGCAATAGTAGGAAAAGTGCTTTGTGTTTGTAAAGCAGAACCACAAGTCGGAGAGACGACGGCCGAGGCATGCATCTACAATACTTGTTTCGCTTAACGTTAACTCCAACAACCTGGATAAAAGCAATAAAAGGATCGATTCCTAACGACTAAGCTTCACACCCGTAGATGTCCAACTCAAAACGTTGTTGCATGAGTGCAGTTGACTTATTGGCAAGCTTGTTAAGCCATTTCATGGTCTTTATGATATGTATAAATATTGACGACTTGCAGATAAACCCAGTGCAAGAGTTTGTCCTTAGGCAGCTAATGCTTCCGTGCTGTACAGTCACTAGTTGCTGCCGCGCATGACTAGCAAGAGCAGTATTTTCAGTGTCAGCTACGCGAGGAATATAAACCGATATGCTGCGTGCCAAGATGCGCTCGCCGCGGCGGCACGGGTTCTTGAAGATGATGAATGTGGCTTGATTTTTTAAAAAATAACAAAGCAAAAGCAACGTTAGACAGAATATAAGTTGCCCCTTGGGAGTTACCTAGAGATGGCAAACTAAGCCAAACTCGTCTACTCGTAGGCCTGTAACATCAGTAATCTGACAGGTCTCCTCGACGAAGGGTACGCCGATAAAAGTTATCCCAGCCGCGACATGTTCTTGTGGAAGATGTTCTTGGCAGCACTCACATCTCGGTCGAGCACAGCATGACAGGACGCACACCGGAACACGTGGTTCCCGCCGAGGTTATTTTTATCTCGCCACATGCGGAGCACGTCTTGGATGTGTACTCCTCTTCGCAGTCGGACTCCGGCACGAAATCGCCATCGACTTCTTGGGAGACTGTCCGCTTGCGAGTACGGGAAGAAGCCCGCGGCTCCATCTGTGGCGGTGTATACTATCCAAGGGCGATGTTGAAGGGCTGGAGAAGATCGATGAATGGTTGGGCAATATCCACCATCACTGTCAAGCGCGAACGTCGTTTTACGGATGATGTATTTACTACTTTTCACAAAAGTTGCAGCTGATCTATCCCTACATGTGTAGCTATCATTCAGCTATGCGATTGCAAAATGATACAATTATCTGCTGCGTGTGTGTATTCATTCTGCTGTCTGGGGCGCCTCCGCACTCAGTGGCTCTCTCAAAATTGCCGTTGGGCAGTTAGCCGTTGCATTTCGACGTCGCTTCAAGAACCTCTTGCTGCGCCAGCCAGTGATGCTAATCAAAGCCAACCGTAACGACTATGCTGTCTGTGCCTTCGCTGCCCCGCAAGCTGCTGACGCTTGCGTTCATCGTGCGTGAGAGTGCGTCCAATTCGTCATCATCTCAAGTGCTGCTGGGGATGAAAAAGCGGGGTTTTGGCAGGGGCAAGTGGAACGGATTCGGGGGCAAAGTGGAGGCTGCGGACCACAGCATCGTGGCTGCGACAGCGCGTGAAATACAGGAGGAAGCCAACGTTGCAGTGCAGGAGAAGGACCTGCAGCCTCGTGGTGTGCTGCTCTTCTCCTTCGAAGAGGCCAAGGAAGTCATGGTAACGGAAGGATAGAGAGACTCGTAGTCACTGGCTGAGGGGGTCTCATTGCTGCTGCATCGTTTGCTGCAGGAGGTGCATGTGTTCCTGACGCACAAATTCAGTGGAGAACCGTCAGAGAGTGAAGAGATGAAGCCGCAATGGTACGACGTGGAGGAGATCCCGTTCAAGGACATGTGGGCGGACGACTCCTTCTGGCTGCCGCACGTGCTCAACGGCAAGAGTGTGCAGGGCCATTTCCGCTTCGCTGCGGACGAAAACACGCTGCTAGATCATGAGTTAGAAGTGACATCTGCAGCGCAATCCAAGAATCTAGACGGCAATTTCTGAGAGAGCCGCTGAGCGCGGAGGCGCCCCAGACAGCAGAATGAATACACACACGCAGCAGATAATTGTATCATTTTGCAATCGCATAGCTGAATGATAGCTACACATGTAGGGATAGATCAGCTGCAACTTTTGTGAAAAGTAGTAAATACATCATCCGTAAAACGACGTTCGCGCTTGACAGTGATGGTGGATATTGCCCAACCATTCATCGATCTTCTCCAGCCCTTCAACATCGCCCTTGGATAGTATACACCGCCACAGATGGAGCCGCGGGCTTCTTCCCGTACTCGCAAGCGGACAGTCTCCCAAGAAGTCGATGGCGATTTCGTGCCGGAGTCCGACTGCGAAGAGGAGTACACATCCAAGACGTGCTCCGCATGTGGCGAGATAAAAATAACCTCGGCGGGAACCACGTGTTCCGGTGTGCGTCCTGTCATGCTGTGCTCGACCGAGATGTGAGTGCTGCCAAGAACATCTTCCACAAGAACATGTCGCGGCTGGGATAACTTTTATCGGCGTACCCTTCGTCGAGGAGACCTGTCAGATTACTGATGTTACAGGCCTACGAGTAGACGAGTTTGGCTTAGTTTGCCATCTCTAGGGAACTCCCAAGGGGTTAACGTAGATATCCTTCTCCCTCACTTACTACTGGTTAAAATTGAACTGGACGTCGCCTTGCACCGGCTGAAAGTTGAGAGCCTCCCCACTCTGCTGCGACGCCACCACGCCCGGCGCCAACGCTGCATCTGCTTCATCGCCATCGTTATCGAACCACGTGTCTATCAGCTGCGACGCCATGCTGCTCACGTCGTCATTTTGGTCGTAGGCCAGCTCCTCTATCTTGGCCAGGCACCCGCTCTCCTCCACTGCTATGCGACCCTCTTGAGGATCTTTCTGCAGCAGACTCTCGATCGCCTCCAGTATGACCAGCTCTACCATCGGGTCTTCCCACTCATCTAACAGTGGACAGAACGATTGAAGCACACCCATTCGCACGACCTCCTTAATAAAGTCAAGGTTGGCTCGCACAATGATGTTGCACATGGCCCACGTTGCCTCGCGCTTCACGCCGTACTCCGCCCAAGACATCTGTTCAACCAATCCAGCGATCACCCCAGGGGCATTCATCATAGCAACCACCTGCTCCTCGTGGCCACCAGCAATGTTAGACAGCATCCAGCACGCTTCCTCGCGAACGGCTCGACTCGTTGTGGTAATAACGGTTGGGATCACCTCCAGCAGCTTAGCGTCGATCACAGCCTGGGAGAACGAGATCTCCGCGGACACGATGTTGCCTAGCAGCCGCAGCACGGGAGCGAGGATGACGCTGCTTTGCGAGATATAGAGCAGCTCTACGAGCCGAGGGCACAGCCCAGCGCTGACAATGCCACCGATGATGCTGCTGTCGTGCAGCGTCATCTCGACAAGCGCCCAGCAGCTATCGCACAGCGTAAGTACTTGTTCATCCAGCAAGTCTGTCTCTTCGTCTTCAAGGTCGTCATCTTCACCGATAGCGTCATCCATAACCTGCATAGGACGCATGTCTGCCTTCTTTGCCTGGAACACCATGTTCTCACCCGTCTCAAAGTTCACATCGACATCCATGACTTCCACAGTCGTCTCATCCACCTCTCGCACAAAGCGTACGACGGCGATATCGTTGGGCGCGGGCTTGCCAGTATTAATCTACCACATCATATCATCACAACAAGATAAATAGTATGAGAAATTCTCGGAGGCAGCAGTTCAAATCAGACAGCGATACAAATCAGATATAGCATACCTCGAAAATCCTCCACGGCGCAATTGGCGCTGCCTTCTTGAATTTAATTCCTTCGCTGGCTTGGCCGTTGGCAGTCACGAAGTTGCTCACTTTCTCGTTCGAAAGCTGCAAAATAATGCTTGACAGGACCTCCATCATCTCGCGTTTTGTTTCTGGCCCCATCTCTCCGCTCCTGTCCATCACTTCAGGAAATTCCACGAGACTACGCAGCAGCCACACCGCAGCGCGTCGGAGAGCTGGTGTAGCCATACGGATGTGTGGCAGCACTAGAGTGGGCGGACAGACCTTTACGATCTCCTCGCAGCACTCTGCCGACTCGGACGCAATGTTCCCGAGACACCAGGCCGCTTGGATCTGCAGCTCCGAGATGCCTGACTGAAACATCTGCACCAGCTTGGGGACGGCTCCTGAGGCGATCACCGCACTGGCCTTGTCCATGGACGAGATGAAGCGCAGCGCGAAGGCTGCGTCCGAGTGCAGCTGAACAGCATTGGCGTCTGCCAGTTCTTCGTTGAGGATGGCCACAAAGGAGGGAGCGCTGCCAGAATAGTCTGCCACAGTCCTTCGTGCTGGGAGTCGCTCTCGTCAAAGAGAGGCGGCACGCCACTGGACAGGAGGTACACGAAGGCTCGCATGGACTTTTGTCTCGTCAGCGCATCTCGGTGCTGAATGCCTAGACGTAATCGGTTGGATTAGCTTCTAGCAGTAGTAATAACAGTAGCAATAGCAGTAGGACCGAGAGCGTACCGAGCAGTAAAGCCTGTGAGCGAGAGGCCAGATTCAGCAAAAGCTCCTTGCGACTGGCAGTTTGGCCGGCGGCGGGCGGGTGATTGGCCTTGAGGTTGCGGCGCGTGGCGTAGGCGTCCTCTTTCTTGGCCTTGCGGATGGACAGCATGGTCTCCTGGCGGTTGCGGCGGCCCGTCAACACGCCCACATTGCCGCCCACTTTGATGGACTTGCGCGCCTTTGGGGTCGACATCCTTCCTCTCGCTCCCCTGTCGATTGCATCGTGTGATCCCAAAGAGGATGGGGCCCATGCGACACTCCGATACCGCATACATCAGTCAAGATAAAAGTGATGGTTAAGTACGCACTTCGTTAAGTTTGCGACTGACCAAGATGGCAGCGCTGGCTGAAGTGCAGGAGTTGGTGACGAAATACCGAGCGGCTGCGACGGCCAATGGCAGTGACGACTCGTCCCCGTTTTGCTGACACGCAAGGGCTTTGGCGTGGCGAGTGGCAAGTCGTGGCCTCTCTCGCCCTCGGAGTTTTGGCTGCGTCTCCATCTCGTGACTCGCATCAGCGCGTCGGACAAAAGGCAGCAGTCTGTGGCTCAGCAATTGCGCCACCGCCGGGCGTTGATGGAGCTCTTGAGTCAGCTAAGTTCGACGCCGTCTTGTCGTTGGGTGGAGGCGTTCGAGTCTTTGTGGTGGCCCTCGGTCTTACGACCAGCGAACTTCAAGGACGGCTTCTCTGTTGGGGGTCTGCAGCGGGAGATCGGGGAGACGCCAAAGTTCGCTTTGGCAGTGAATCGACCGACGCTCGAGAGCGTTGAGTGGCTGTTCCAGTTCATTCGCACGGACTGTCGAGACGCTCTGCACAGTGAGGACTGGGAGCTGCTGCGGACGCTGAAGACGGAGGACAGACAGCAGAAGATCGAGCTGTGTCTGGACATGTCCAGCAACATCATCAGGACGTCGGTTTTAAGGAGCTTGGTGGACAATCTGCAGGACTATTTCGACGTGGCGAGGGACTCTCGGGCTTTGAAGAACGAAGATGAGAGTCTGCGAATTGAGTACGAGGTCACTGCGCTCTGGTGCGGGAATTGCCGCTTCTTGAGCGCTGCAGAAGATTTGAGTTTGCTGGCTCAGCTGATCATTCCGTCGTCATCGATCCACAGTTTGGATCTCTCTGGAGTGTATTTCAACTCATTGAATAACCCCTCAGGTCTAGATGGTTTCCAGGCATTCGTCCAGCAGACGCTATCTCCAACTTCGCCTTTGCGATCGCTGGATTTCACACGGACGAAGCTAGACCACCACTGCGTTGGAGCGATCTGCTCCGCTCTTCGTTATTCCTCGGGACTGACGCATCTCTCTATTGCACATGCAATTCGTGAAGCACACGCAAACTTCAAACTGGTTTGGGCTTGGATCTTCCTGGCCATTTTTCACGTGGATTCTAACTCCAAGCTAGAGCACCTAGATGTATCTGGTTTGCAACTGCAAGGTGAGGAGCTAGAAGTGCTATCAGGAATGCTCGAATCGCCCCACCCTGGAAGAATGGTACTGCTTTTGCAGGACGGGCGACTGCCAGAAGGAGAAGGCTGCGAAGAATGTGCATTGCCTCCAGCTCAACGACTTTTCGTTCGTCTTCTCCATGGTTCAAAGGTATGGACGAATCCCGGCTCATCAATCGTGTGGCCACAGCTACTCTCAGAACTGGCAGAGGACAGCGAGTTTGAATATGAGGTGATGGTACGTCTGGTCGATTGGCTGTGCATTTTGATTCCAGGCTACGGCTGTGGATGGGTCGTCAGGAGTGCCGTAAAGCTTGAGTCCATAAAACCTTCCTTCGTCGTTGCAAAATCGTCTAAGACGAAAACTCGTTCCGGCTTCCGATCTTTAACCTATCACGGACTGGAAGAGCGCAGCTGCGGTGCAATTCAACTAGCAAGACTGATCGGAGACTCTTTGACCTCGCTGGATGTACCCTCGTGTGGACTTAATACTCAGGATCTGGACGCGATGTTGCTGGGCTGCCCGACTTTATTCAGGCTGAACGTGACCGGTAACGTGATAAATGATTTGTCGCCGCTGGTGCGCGCTATTGAAGAAGACCGCAGCCAAATCACGTCGCTGGGTGTGCTCGTCGAGTCTGTCAACGCAACCATAGCCGCGCAAGTTCGAGCACTTCTAGGTCACCCCACCAGCAAAGGCTTGATAAATCTTCAGCTGGAAAGCGTTTATTACAGTGCGGATAGTGACGAGGGCGAGAGAGCTATCTGGGCAGACATTGAGCACGCTCTTTCGGTCAATACCACACTTGAGCGCCTGCATTTATCGTTGCCGCATACCAAGGCGCGTGAGGCAGCTGCCGCATCCATTAGGCGTTTTCACGATCAAATACTTCGCTACGAGACGCCGATGCATCTCAAAACAGCGTTTCTAAGTGTCATGGAGAATGTATCGTCACCACAAAGTATGCAGTTATTGGACCACATGGCAATGTCCACAGTTTTCACGTTTGCTACGACCTTGGCAGTACGTCGCCAAGTCAATATCAGCCGTTGACTTCCATCCCTGGGCCGCCAAGGTAACATTAAACGAATCGGTTGCGGACATGGTAAATGTCATGCGTCAGCATGTAGACTATTATTCTCATGAAAAAATAGCGCTAATTCATTGTGTTCTTCCTGTTGTGAGGTGTAGTCCGCGACTTTAGACAATGTTGTCTCATGCGAACGTGGAGGACTTAGACTTGTTGGACTTCTTCGTGCTCTTCGACGGAGATGCCACGCGCTTGCTAGACCAAGCGTGCTTAGGATCAGTCCACACCTGCACCTTCTCGAAGGTTGCATCTCCTGAGGCAGTCAGCGCGATGCCATCCGACGTGCTTTCACATGGATAAATGCGGGCAGAGAGCGCAAATCGGTCGTTCACGAACACCTCCACGGTGGACACATCCACAAACACGTGGAAGTTCAAGTTTTCGCGTGTGAACTTGCAGGTGGCGTCACCCTCAGAATCGTCTTCCCACTCGTCCGACTGTGCGTCGGAGTCCTGAATGTCCGATTCAGCATCCTCCCCTGAGTCGTCCTGCGAGTCAGCACTCTCAAAGATGTCGTAGAGATAGAAGTGGCCCCAGACCGAATCTGCCCCGGGTGTCACATCGTTGTCGGCAAATACGGCACACTCAGCGTTCGAGCTGCTCGACCGGTCGATGATCACCTTCTTCTCCTTGTCGTCATATACAATGGTGGTCACCTCGCCACCCTTCGCACCGCGGCGCACTTCGAAGCCCACCTTGCTGTCGCGCTCGAAATCCGTCACTTCAGCAATCAACTCGAACGACGTGCCTTTAGACTTTAAAGCCTTGAAGGTCCCGTTCACTGATACACTCGCCACCTCCTCGTACGCCTCAGGATTGCGCAGCAATTTCAAGTCGCTCAGTGGCTTCACACCCAGCGTCTTGATGGTTTTGCTCTCCTCACCTTCGCACGTGTCGTTCCGGGTTTCCGACACGATCCAGTCGCCCTGGCCCACCAGGTGCCCATCCACGTCATAGATGTCGCGAACGATGGTGATGCTAACTTCACGCGGCACTGACAGGACGCCATCCCAACCCTGAGGTTGACCTTCGGTAAAACCAGTGTCCTCCGTGATCCAGCCGATCAGCACGTTCTTGCCGTGCTTGTCGGTGTAGATGCTGTTGGCGTACCAATCGCTACGGTCCGACACACCCACCATCAGAGGCGTGAACAGCCCTTCATCGGCGTCCGACCCGGAATTGTCACCGCTGCCCGATCCGAAAGTGCCCGTGGCCCACATCGGGTACCGGTTCGGATCGCCCTCAGCAGCAAACAGCATCACATTGTGGAGCTCACCGTCCTCGTCCGCCATCTCGCGGTAGATCGTCGTCTCAAAGTTGTAGCCCCAGTTCGCGCTGTACGGAGAGAAGGTGGTGTTCTTCTCCTGCGAAAGCAGGTAGCCCTTGTACTCCCAGTTCACGTAGTCCTCGGCATGGTACAGGAAAATGCGAGGTCCTTCGTTGTGGATGCCACCAGCCACCAGCAGATAATTGCTGCCATCAGCGGCATCGTAGCCAAATTTTTGTCAAGCGACTTCGAGTGGAATGGCATCGGGTCACGCCAGCCGGTGACATTGAGACCCTTTGGGGCGTGTGCGATCAGCGGCTTGGCGCCCTTCTGCCAGGTCTTGCCACCGTCGTCTGTGGTAGCGTACATGACGTGCTCACCTTTCAAGTACTCTTTCTTCCACGAGATCGGGAGAGCAGTGACACCCGTGTAGAACACGGTGTGCTTGCCGTCAATGGCGTTGTCCATAGAGAAACCGGAGAACACACCGAGTTGGTCCCATTTGTCCTCGAATGGCAGCAGAGCATCCGGATAGTCGTGCCAGGTGACCTGGTTCTTGGACACGGCGTGGCCCCAAGTCATGTTGCCCCAGATCGTCGAGTCCGGGTTTGACTGGTAGAACATGTGGTACAGACCAGTCTCCTGGTCGTAGTACGGCGCGCACGGGTCGTTCATCCATTTTTCGCGAGCCAGGAAATGATACACAGGGCGGAACTGTTGGAACAATTCGGTGCCAGGTTCAGCCTCGACGATTTGGGCACGAGTAGCTTGTGGGCTGAAAACGAGGGCGGTGACGAGGGCACCGAGGGCCAGGACGCTCGGAATCACCTTCATGCTCGATATAAACGCCTCCTGAAGGTCGATTGGTCTTGAAACTTGGGATGAGACTTCGGCTTGGCGAAGAAAATTGAAGAATGAAATCAACATGTTGCCAATTGCTGGCAGGGATCACAGCTTCAGTTTTCTGTTCGCAGTTCATCGGGTTGTGGTTGGAGTTCGGATCACAAATCGATGCACGAGCAGATCAAGAATTTTGCAGTCATGCCGATGACCAAGCTCACACATCAAGCGATTTTCTAACCTGTACCAGTCAGCTTGACGTAAGGTACATGTAATTAGCATAGGCTGTTAGCATCAACAAAACATGCCAGCAAACGTAATGCTGGAAAGTGTACAACCAGGAGGTGTAGCAACGACTGACCTCCCTTAAATATTGACGATGAAAGTCTCACAAACAAGCGGCTGGTTTGTTGCTCAGAAGGAGCCACTTGCCCCCATCCGAAAATTGGCTCTAGAGATCCGCAAGACGTCGAAACAATGCACCTTCTCAAGAAGTAGTAACGACGAGCAGAAAACGGAGAGCTGATTAAACTTCAGTAAGCACCGCCACATTGAGGAGACTTTCCAAGTGATTGACGTAGAGCACCGGCAGCTGGAGCTAGAGAACTCGCTCGAGTCCGTTCCTTGGAGCCATCTGCAGTCATAGAGCAATGTTAACGCGCATTTGTGAACTTTTCAACTGCAACCCCAAGCAGAGCAGCGAGAAATCAAGAGAGAGTCTTGCATTTCATCACGTCGCTTCACTGGAGTAGAGCAGTGGGCAGACCGCGACGTGCAGTACACTCACCGCAGGGATACCGCCAAGCTTTTGAATCCTTGGCACACAAAACAATTCGTAAAGCGACTTGGCTATTGTCATTCACGGAGGCACACCTTAAAGTAGTCGCTTTTTCACGGGCGAATTATCACAACTTTTTATTCGGCATCATAGTGACACACGACGACGGCTAAACGTTAGATGACCTGGTCGCAATGCAATACATGCGCAGCCGCTTCTCCTAAAGGAAGGGTTCGAGCTCAGAAGGTTTGCGTTTTCCTCCTGTTAACAAGCGTAAGAACTACTTGGTATGACTTTATGGGGGTGAATGCGGGAATTTGAAGTGGGTGTAATTAAGCATTGACAAACATGTCCTGCAAAGTTTGAGCGAAAGGCACGACTTTGAGCGCATCGGCGAGCATGCGTTGAGCGCATCGGCGCACGCTCAACTTTTCAGTTTATTTTAATAAACTATTAAAATAGGTCTTATAGTATCTAAATAAATGCCCTAAACTCAGTAAATTAATGAACTGCAGCGTGGTATATATTATTTTAGGCAAGGAGTTAGATATTCCATAACCGTCATGTAATCTAATTCGCTGCAGTATTTGCTCAGAAATACGCCGATATTTTACATCGAAAGTGGACTTTGATTTGAGTCCTCCACGCAACTTTGTAAGGTATTTATTATTCTTAAAAAACTACATATAGTTTTGGTAACCATTAAATTACGTCAAATATTTTTCAATTTCAACACGTTTACCTTTTTCTAAAAGGTAAAGTTACTGTTTTTATCGTGTTAGATAAAAACAGTTAATAAAGCGAAACTATTGGTGAAAGCAAAAAAATTGTACTCTATCAAGCTCTTATAGAAATGCCTCAAACACACTTAAAAAGTTGGCACCACACGCTCCTCCGCCCAAGCGTGCTTCGGCTCCGTCCACACCTGAACGTTTTCAAACGTAGCGGATCCAGTAGCCGTCAACGCAATGCCGTCCGAGCCAGTCTTGCCAGCGCAAGGGTAGATGCGAGCCGACAACGCGAAACGCCCGTTCACAAACACCTCCACGCTCGACACGTCCACGAACACGTGGAAGCTCAACTTCTCGCGCTTCGCCTCGCACACGTCTGCCTGCTGAGCGACCGCGCCAGTGAAAATGTCGTACAGGTAGAAGTAGCCCCACACCGACTCCGTCACCGGCTTCACGCCATTGTCCGCGAACACGGCGCAGTCCGCAGTCGAGCTGCTTGAGCGGTCGATGACCACCTTCTTCTCCGTATCATCGTACACGATAGTGGTCACCTCGTCGCCCTCCGAGCTCCGACGCACCTCAAAACCGACCTTGCTGCCGCGCTCGAATTCCGCCACTTCAGCGATCAGCTCGAACGACTTACCCGTCGACTTCAGCACCTCCGACGTCGCGTTCACAGACACGCTCGCCACCTCCTCGTGCGCGTTCTCGTTACGCAGCAGCTGCAGGTCGCTCAGCGGCTTCACGCCCAATGTCTTGATGGTCTTGCTCTGCTTCGCCGAACCGTCAGCGCACGACACGTCCTTCAAGTCCGACACGACCCAGTCGCCCTTGCCGACCAGGTGCTCGTCCACGTCGTAGATGTCGCGGACGATGGTGATACCCACCTCACGCGGCACCGAAAGCATGCCGTCCCAGCCCTGGGGCTGTCCAGTGGTGAAGTTGTTGTCCTCCGTGATCCAACCGATCAGCACGTTCTTGCCGTCCTTGTCGGTGTAGATGCTGTTGGCATACCAGTCGCTGCGGTCCGACACACCCACCATCAGAGGCGTGAACAGACCCGCCTCCGGATCCGTCTCGACGCCGCAGCCACCACCAGAACCGAAGGAACCCGTGGCCCACATCGGGTACCGGTTCGGATCGCCCTCAGCAGCAAACAGCATCACATTGTGGAGCTCACCGTCCTCGTCCGCCATCTCGCGGTAGATCGTCGTCTCAAAGTTGTAGCCCCAGTTCGCGCTGTACGGAGAGAAGGTGGTGTTCTTCTCCTGCGAAAGCAGGTAGCCCTTGTACTCCCAGTTCACGTAGTCCTCGGCGTGGTACAGGAAGATACGCGGACCAACCTCATGAATGCCGCCGGCCACAAGCAAATAGTTGCTGCCGTTGGTGGCATCATAGCCAAAGTGCGCGTCGAGCGACTTCGAGTGGAATGGCATCGGGTCACGCCAACCGGTGACGTTGAGGCCCGTCGGCGGCAGCTCAATGAGCGGTTCACTGCCCTTCTGCCACGTCTTACCGCCATCCTCGGTGGTAGCGTACACGACGTGCTCGCCAAAGAGATACTCCTTCCTCCACGAGATCGGAAGAGCAGTGACACCCGTGTAGAACACGGTGTGCTTGCCGTCAATGGCGTTGTCCATGGAGAAACCGGAGAACACACCGAGCTGGTCCCACTTGTCCTGGAACGGGTACAGAGCGTTCGGGTAGTCCTCCCACGTGACCTGGTCCTTGGAGACGGCGTGGCCCCACGTCATGTTGCCCCAGATCGTCGAGTTCGGGTTGAGCTGGTAGAACATGTGGTACAGACCAGTCTCCTGGTCGTAGTACGGCGCACACGGGTCGTTCATCCACTTCTCGCGAGGCGTGAAGTGATACACGGGGCGGAACTGGTTGAACAGATCCGTTCCGGGCTCGGCTTCGACCACGTCAGCTTGGGCTCGGACAGCCTGTGGGCTGAAGACGAGGGCGGTGACAAAGGCACCGAGGGCCAGGACGCTTGGGATCACCTTCATGCTGAACAGATAGAGTTCCCGTGTGTCGACTCGGTTTTTGTAGAGTAGCTTCGGCGTTGCGAAGTAGATTGAGAAATGGTCGCAGTCTGAGACCTTGGTCGTCACCTGAGACTCTCAGGCTCAGAGGCCCAGGTCGACTGGCACACATGGGCGAGCCTTTGTGCTCGAAGCTTAAAACCTGGAAGAGCCGGTATTTGAAGCGAACTCTGTACAGGTACAGGTACTTGAAGTTCTTGGCAACCGGAGTTAACAGAGCCGCTGAGGAGGGTGCAAAAGGGTCTTCATATGGTGAATCCCGCCTCGACTCGGCCTTCGTAATGTTACCACGACGCAACGAACTTGATTTCTTCAGTCAACAGCGATTTGACTTGTCGAGTTCGAAAACCTGTCACGTCGTATGCCAATCGTCAACGATCACTATGCCTCAATAGTGTCCGGGTTTGAAAAACCTGCGACGGATGCCCATCAGACACGAAAACTTCAAGCTGTGTGACCCCAAGCAGCCACAGATGGCCAGTCGGCCACGCCGAAATGCGCAAGTGTCACTTGCCAAGCTGCCATGGTGCTGCACCACTTGCACCAGGTGCAAGCCATCAGGTTCACCATACTACATGTTGGTATTGGCTTCTATTGCTAACTAGTACCCTTTGGTTACACCGCTACTCTAGCCGCACACCAGTTGGCAGGGATCGAGGTCTGTCTTGATTCACCGGTATAGAACTCGTGCCGCTGGAATCCAAGCGCTTCAACAAAGACGCCTCGCCTCCACTGCACAGCGCCGGGATCAAAACTGAAGAGCCAGCAGCGGATTCGTATCACACGATCCAATTGCGGGAAGACAGAAAAGTTTGGTACCTGTGACAGCTCTTTTTGCCAGTGTTGATAGGGCGGCTGGCAGAGTTTCTTCCTACCTAAAGCAAGAAAACCGATCTAAGAAATTCGCGCTTCACCGCCACTGGTGGCACCAGGTACGTATTGGCGAGCACGAACGAGTGTCACTAGCAAAGCTTTCACAGCCGTCTATGTCCACATCGATTGTGTAGTCGTGCTCTTTCTTACCTGGTATTACCCAAAGCTTTGTGACTTCACGCTTCTCCGTCCCAGCGTGCTTCGGAGTGCTGGCGCGAAGATTCATGGTAAAGTTTTTCGTTTGAAATCCTGTATTAATCCGGCATGCCGCCGGAAAGTATGTTATACTCTTTTTGTTATTGCCTATTACGCACGCAGCCGTTGTTGGCGATGCGATCGCTTACTAAAAGCTATGTCCGATATAGACGGAAACAAGATGCCTGCCGTTGCGTGTAGAGCACTTTGCGTACGCCACAACATTCGCTGTGGTCGACGACACGGTGCTGATTGACCCAACCAGCGAGGAAGAAGATCTCGCCGTGTTCAGTCTTACGTACAATATAAACAGCCAACTCTGTGGTGTTCACAAGGAAAGCGCTGACGAAGAGGGTCTTCGCGGCTTTATTTGATCTCGCAAACTCGTGGCGATGACAAGTGGCAAAGTTAAGCAACAATGTACACTAAAATGTAACCTAAGCTTTTCGCGGCAGAAAGCGATGTAGTGGCATTCTATATAGCAGCATGCGCTGAGGGCTTGACGATGCATTGATACAACAGTCTTGGGGTGTGGCCATCCCTAAATTAAGAGCTCGTGACAACACTGATACGTGAAAGTGGACGTTTTGCTATTCGAAGAGCTGTACATCTTTTCTAAAACGTACTAATCGCTTTTTGCTGCTAAGAACTTTGTTGCGAACTCTAGAAGCAGATACAACGAGAAGAACGAGAGGCAGACCTATATGCAGTCGACTAGGAAACGTGCACCGTTGACTAATCTGGTGGTATCTACCAAGGTATTACCACTGTTGCTAAAGGTACACTCACCGCAGGGATACCGCCAAGCTTTTGAATCCTTGGCACACAAAACAATTCGTAAAGCGACTTGGCTATTGTCATTCACGGAGGCACACCTTAAAGTAGTCGCTTTTTCACGGGCGAATTATCACAACTTTTTATTCGGCATCATAGTGACACACGACGACGGCTAAACGTTAGATGACCTGGTCGCAATGCAATACATGCGCAGCCGCTTCTCCTAAAGGAAGGGTTCGAGCTCAGAAGGTTTGCGTTTTCCTCCTGTTAACAAGCGTAAGAACTACTTGGTATGACTTTATGGGGGTGAATGCGGGAATTTGAAGTGGGTGTAATTAAGCATTGACAAACATGTCCTGCAAAGTTTGAGCGAAAGGCACGACTTTGAGCGCATCGGCGAGCATGCGTTGAGCGCATCGGCGCACGCTCAACTTTTCAGTTTATTTTAATAAACTATTAAAATAGGTCTTATAGTATCTAAATAAATGCCCTAAACTCAGTAAATTAATGAACTGCAGCGTGGTATATATTATTTTAGGCAAGGAGTTAGATATTCCATAACCGTCATGTAATCTAATTCGCTGCAGTATTTGCTCAGAAATACGCCGATATTTTACATCGAAAGTGGACTTTGATTTGAGTCCTCCACGCAACTTTGTAAGGTATTTATTATTCTTAAAAACTACATATAGTTTTGGTAACCATTAAATTACGTCAAATATTTTTCAATTTCAACACGTTTACCTTTTTCTAAAAGGTAAAGTTACTGTTTTTATCGTGTTAGATAAAAACAGTTAATAAAGCGAAACTATTGGTGAAAGCAAAAAAATTGTACTCTATCAAGCTCTTATAGAAATGCCTCAAACACACTTAAAAAGTTGGCACCACACGCTCCTCCGCCCAAGCGTGCTTCGGCTCCGTCCACACCTGAACGTTTTCAAACGTAGCGGATCCAGTAGCCGTCAACGCAATGCCGTCCGAGCCAGTCTTGCCAGCGCAAGGGTAGATGCGAGCCGACAACGCGAAACGCCCGTTCACAAACACCTCCACGCTCGACACGTCCACGAACACGTGGAAGCTCAACTTCTCGCGCTTCGCCTCGCACACGTCTGCCTGCTGAGCGACCGCGCCAGTGAAAATGTCGTACAGGTAGAAGTAGCCCCACACCGACTCCGTCACCGGCTTCACGCCATTGTCCGCGAACACGGCGCAGTCCGCAGTCGAGCTGCTTGAGCGGTCGATGACCACCTTCTTCTCCGTATCATCGTACACGATAGTGGTCACCTCGTCGCCCTCCGAGCTCCGACGCACCTCAAAACCGACCTTGCTGCCGCGCTCGAATTCCGCCACTTCAGCGATCAGCTCGAACGACTTACCCGTCGACTTCAGCACCTCCGACGTCGCGTTCACAGACACGCTCGCCACCTCCTCGTGCGCGTTCTCGTTACGCAGCAGCTGCAGGTCGCTCAGCGGCTTCACGCCCAATGTCTTGATGGTCTTGCTCTGCTTCGCCGAACCGTCAGCGCACGACACGTCCTTCAAGTCCGACACGACCCAGTCGCCCTTGCCGACCAGGTGCTCGTCCACGTCGTAGATGTCGCGGACGATGGTGATACCCACCTCACGCGGCACCGAAAGCATGCCGTCCCAGCCCTGGGGCTGTCCAGTGGTGAAGTTGTTGTCCTCCGTGATCCAACCGATCAGCACGTTCTTGCCGTCCTTGTCGGTGTAGATGCTGTTGGCATACCAGTCGCTGCGGTCCGACACACCCACCATCAGAGGCGTGAACAGACCCGCCTCCGGATCCGTCTCGACGCCGCAGCCACCACCAGAACCGAAGGAACCCGTGGCCCACATCGGGTACCGGTTCGGATCGCCCTCAGCAGCAAACAGCATCACATTGTGGAGCTCACCGTCCTCGTCCGCCATCTCGCGGTAGATCGTCGTCTCAAAGTTGTAGCCCCAGTTCGCGCTGTACGGAGAGAAGGTGGTGTTCTTCTCCTGCGAAAGCAGGTAGCCCTTGTACTCCCAGTTCACGTAGTCCTCGGCGTGGTACAGGAAGATACGCGGACCAACCTCATGAATGCCGCCGGCCACAAGCAAATAGTTGCTGCCGTTGGTGGCATCATAGCCAAAGTGCGCGTCGAGCGACTTCGAGTGGAATGGCATCGGGTCACGCCAACCGGTGACGTTGAGGCCCGTCGGCGGCAGCTCAATGAGCGGTTCACTGCCCTTCTGCCACGTCTTACCGCCATCCTCGGTGGTAGCGTACACGACGTGCTCGCCAAAGAGATACTCCTTCCTCCACGAGATCGGAAGAGCAGTGACACCCGTGTAGAACACGGTGTGCTTGCCGTCAATGGCGTTGTCCATGGAGAAACCGGAGAACACACCGAGCTGGTCCCACTTGTCCTGGAACGGGTACAGAGCGTTCGGGTAGTCCTCCCACGTGACCTGGTCCTTGGAGACGGCGTGGCCCCACGTCATGTTGCCCCAGATCGTCGAGTTCGGGTTGAGCTGGTAGAACATGTGGTACAGACCAGTCTCCTGGTCGTAGTACGGCGCACACGGGTCGTTCATCCACTTCTCGCGAGGCGTGAAGTGATACACGGGCGGAACTGGTTGAACAGATCCGTTCCGGGCTCGGCTTCGACCACGTCAGCTTGGGCTCGGACAGCCTGTGGGCTGAAGACGAGGGCGGTGACAAAGGCACCGAGGGCCAGGACGCTTGGGATCACCTTCATTTTTGTGTAGTTGAGCAAGCTTGGCGGGGGCTTCGGTATTGCAAAGGAAGTTGTCAAGTGAGCAAAAGTGTAGTTGAGCATGACTGACAAGAAGGGGTCCGTCGTCTTGGTGTGGCTTCGGTGGGGTAGAGCCAGAGGAGCGTTTATCTTGAAGATAAACGTCAAGGGCACTTTAATATACCGAGCAGCAGATGCAGTTGATACATGGTTAACACATGGATGCGACGCTGCAGCCTTGATTTGCCCGAAGACTTCGCACTGCTTCGAACGGATCGATTAAGTTAAGACGTTGACGAGAACTTCAAGTTGTCCAAGCAGCAAAGAAGTTGACGATCAGACGAGAACTTCAGATGTGCATTCAAAGTTGCACCCCAGCTCTCTTTAACGAGGCTAACGCAAAATGGTCCGTGCGTACTGGTAAAACTTTTTCATGTTTCTTTGTCTACTCTCTCACTTTTTCATGGGCAACTTGTAGGCACATTTATACTATAAAAGCCACAACGGCAATCGACGCCGATGCCCTCTTGGCACGACAGGAGACGTCGCTGAATTTGTGGTAGCGGTTTTCGTAGTGACCGACCATAGGTCTCCACGTCCGCAATCATTTGAACCTTGCTCTTGCTCACTTGAGCTTGATGCGGCTGTCTGTCGAACGCAATTTCACCGCAAACGTTCATCGACAACGAGATGCGTGCCTTGCTTGTAGCGCAGTGGCCATGCGTAGTACGTCAGCATAGTCTTGCCCGCGACGTGATATCGGCTTTCCGGTGGAAAGAATGTCCATCCACACATGTCATTGCTCTTTCACCCAGCTTGTGTAAATGAATAAGAGCGCGGGCCATTCCGGAAGTCACGGCGCTGCTTCCTTTGGCCACCCGCGTACTTGCGCGGCCCGTTGCGCCACTTACCGTTGCGACTATAGCTATTCACATAGTACGGCGGGCGGAAAGATGGCGTATTGTTATGCGAGTAGCCCATCTTTTCCAGATCATCCGTGTATTTAGCACGCTCCTGTTGAGCGCCACTACGGCCCAACTCGAAGACAAAGTCGGGCAATTCATCCCAGCTCATTACTTTCGCATCCGCAGTCATATCAGGCTGTTTGTCTTCCATTTGTTGCAAATCCGTCGCCAAGAAAAACCGAATGGTCTGCTCCAGTGTTTTCTTCACTTCCGGGTCGTCCTTCGGCTGAATAGTTTGGTGTCGACGAGAATGAAACTCGATGCCAATAAACATACACGAACCTGGGCCCTCGTGCTTGCCGTCGTAAGTGTGCGGGAAGTAGCGCGGGAATGCATGAACGCGCGAGATTGGTGACATGTGGTGTAAGTTGTCCACAAGCTTTCGGAGCCGAGACTGTACGAACTTGCCCCATTTGTGCATTGCACCTTCAGAATCCGCCTGAAAGTTAAACACCATGTACGAGCTGTACCGAATAAAGAAGTTCGATGGTTGGAAGAGCTTGTCCCATGGACTTGGTCCACCGCTCATGAGATCCTCAGTTTTGTTTGCTGCTGGATCGACTGCAACGTATTTATCTAGAGTAGGCATCGATGTGGCCATACACACCACGGCCGCCTTCAAGTCAGCTTCAGAGCTCTCTGTGGACGAAGTTGTAGGGAATGGTTTCGAAATACCAACAGCAATTTCAGCCAAGTATCTTGCACGCCATAGCTCTTCATAAATCACAGCAAAAGTCGGTTGAGATACTTGAACTGACGAGTTCATGTGAGGATACGCAGGTGTGATGATCGGCATAATATGCGACCGATCAAACACGCTTTGGCGAGGATCCCACATGTCAAACCCGAGCCCAGCATCATAAATCATGTTCAGCATCACAGGCTGCGGCCACTGCCACTCTGAAAGCACTTGGAAGAACCGCACAAAAATCTTCGCAGGTTCCGCAGTCGGGTACAGCTGGCACACGAACGCGACGAGGATAGCCCAACTGATGCCACCTAAGTAGCCAAGTTTGGCAGAGTAGATTCCGCGACGCCGTGCCCATGCGCGAACAGCACGCAGCACTATCCGGAACTCACGACGCCTTGGCACCAAGCACAGCAACATGGAGCTCACACGAGGCGCATTCAAACTCTTCATCGATGCGTCATGCACACCCACCAGCATGTGGTCGGAATCGATATTTTGGTTGGCCTCAACGCTCGACACAGGTAGTCGTGCAAACAGCAGGTCCATACGCACTTCGAGAAACGACAACGAGATGAGCGGCACATAAGCATTGGGCACCGGTGCGAGATGCGAGACTCCGGAGGTCTGACCTAGCACCCGACAGAATGACGCGAAAAGTCGTCATGCGTGACATGCCACGGCACGACACATACTGCATCGATATCCGAGTTTGGGTCGTCTAGCCCTAGACGATATGAGCCTGCGAGGAACAGCGATCCCTTCGTCAGTGCAATGTGTTCCTCACTAAGACCGCGTTCACGCCCAACCATTTTCACCCACTTGGTGAGCAGGTCCGACAGCTGTTTCAGTACTTGAAGTTTATGCATCCGTGCTTCGGGGACATCCGTAGGCGAAATGTCGTCCACAAATTCCACGAAAGATTGCAAGGCGCTTGCGTCCATCACCGGTTGCATGGGGCTCTCGAGAACGCAGCCCACCGCCGGCACAAGATGGCATTTGTGGTACAAAACGTCTCGTGCCTCATCCAAACAGCCATCGCAAATGCTCGAGAACAAATTCTGCTGCAATTGGGCGGTAATCACCCCTTGCTGAGCCGCATGCTGCACCGACCACGACAGAGCGTTCGACTCTTCGTATTCTCGATTGGCCACAAACTCGGCCGACAAGTTCGTGATCCGGTCCAGCAGCTCATAGGCCTCTTCGTCCTCTTCTTCACACTGCGACAGCATGGCCGAGAGCTCCTCATCGTCATGGGAGACCGTCTCAACGCCACGACGATGGGAACTGAACTGAGACACGGGACTGTGGCGAGGACTTGGACACGACGACTCGGCTGTTGACTCGCTGTTGGTGTCATCGCAGTCCAGAAAATCATCATCACTGTCCACTACTTTCGTACTCGACTGATGACGCCCCTCGGTATTACCGGTATCAGTCCCAGTATTTGCACATCTCAGTTCGAAATGTTCCTCATCGTCATCACTGGAAGAAGTACCGGTACTGGACGGTGGTGAAAACTGAAGTTCTTTGCGTACTGGAGAGGAAGCCGCAGAGGCTGAAGTACATCGCTCCCGAAAACTATTCGCCGAATCAGAATCAGACGCCACTCCAGTAACTGGCAGAGACGCTCGTCGTACCAAAACACGGTCGGAACTTGCCACTTTGCCGTCGTCTTCCTCTTTCCGTCGCGCAGTGGCGCGTTTTCTCCCCGTCGTGCAATTGTGTTTCTCGCAAAGTTCCTCCAGAGCTGTCAGTTTTTAGGCCACCCACTTGTGTCACTTTTCTTGTCGTGGTGTTTCCGTCCGTGGTGCGACTTCAGAGCTTCGCACCTCTTTTTAAAACTGGCGCTTTCCACGATCTTGGTGATACTGCGCGAGCGGAAAACTTTGGTGCGTGGGTGGTCACTAGAGCGGGGTTCGCTGTCACTCTGGCGGGGGTCGAGCAAGGGCGAGTTGAAGTGACCGCGTCCTTGAATGAAAAAACGCGTTTCGGCTGCGAACTGGAAACCATTGGGGCTGGGGCTGGCGACGATTGCACCATCGCCTTCGGTCGCATCACCATTGTTGCTTCTAGTGCACTCTCGGTTAGAGACGAAAACCCTTTTTCACTCGTGGGTGGAAAGTTGGAGAGTGCTGCTTGTTGCTGCCGAGTCGCTTTACGCACAAAAACTTTTAAGGACTGCGACGGTTTTCAACGGCCACTTCACACACTACACACACACAAAAGAGGCGTCTCAGCACTTTGTGTCTAAAAATTAGGCTAGCTCTAAACCAGGAGTGATGGTCACATGCAAGACACGCACCTTGTCGTCCCGAAGGGGGCAGGAAGAGGAAAGAAAGAAGGCGGACGAGGGGCGACAACCGAACGCTGCCGCTGCCTGAGTCTGCGCTGCCTGGAACCTGTGGCCGACGTGAAGGAATGATGCAAGAGTGGGGAGGGATGGGGCGCCGCAATTTCGTCCGGATTCACCCACCAAAGTCAAAGACGAGACATTCCCAGCATACTGAAAGCAAGTTCAAGCGCCCTCCCCATACTGAAACCAAGTCACGAGGCTACTATTCAGGCTGTTTGCGCTTTCCGACTCATTGGACTTGGTGTTTGTATACCTGCCTACTCTGCCCCAGTTCCAACTGGTGCATCGAACGTTCTGACGTCAAGGTGGGGTGTTGTCACGTTGGAGCCTGTGATATGGCTAAGTCCGTTTGGATGGAAGCCATCCTGACGAAAGCTGTAGATCCCTCCGATGCCACTGGTATGGATCGTATCCATCCAATACGGGCAAGGCTGCCAAGTAAAAGTGGCCGTAAACGGCTCAGTCCCAGATCTGAGCCAACAATCTGAGTCGGAACGTTCATCTAGAATTGTGTAAGGTAAGGAGATTCGCATGCGACATGCGACTTCTGAGTCCGATACACGTATCCGACGTATCGATTTGCGCAGGGTTCAACCAGTGTCAAAGACCGAGCCATTGCCATCCCTACGTGACGTACGTGGCATTGAAGATGAAGCACAAGCATTGACACGAAAGTCACAGACTGAGGCCATCACATGAGTGCTCTGCACCCGCGAGCAACGAGCACATCCACTCTCACAACTCAAAAGTCTCTGCAAGACACAACTCCACCTCACACACAACGCACAAGTCTCCCCAAGCCATGTCGGTCTACACCAAGTTTGCCATCGTCGGAGCCGGTGGCGTCGGCGGCACCGTCGCGGACGAGCTGCTCAAAAGGGCGCGTCCGTCACCATCCTCACGCGTGACGACAGCAAGGAGGAGCTGCAGGCCTTCAAGGCTCGTGGCGCCACGCTGGCCAAGGTGGCGTACGACGACGAGGACGCACTGAAGAAGGCGCTGACTGGCAGCGAAGTCGCGTACGTACTGCAGTCGCTGCAGCTGTCCATTGTTCACTGCAAAGCTATTGCGTAGATCCACCTACTCGTTAAGCATACTGACCTCTTGTGTTGATGTTTGATGCTGATTGTCTGCTTGCTGCAGAGTGAGCGCCGTGTCGCCATTCCACATGGACGTCCAGCCGACCGTCGTCCGCGCTGCCAAGGCCGCTGGCATCCAGCTGTTCGTGCCTGCCGAGTACGGCGTGCGCGTGACGGAGGGCCCCAACGTCGCCAAGAAGGTGGTGCAGGACCTGCCCACGGAGCTGCAGCTGCCGTTCACCGTCTTCTACACAGGTCTCTTCGCCGAGTTCCTCCCCTTGTACGTTTCCATGCTTCGCCTGTACACGACCGTCTTCGGTCCAAGTACACGATACGTCTGGTGTTGGCTTTCAGAGCATTGACTCACTTGATTCTCCTTGTGTTGCTTGCCGTTCGAACAGCTTCTTGGGCCACAACTACGCCGAGGGATACATCACGGTGGTGGGCAAGGGCGAGACGGCCTTCAGCATCACGTCGCGCACGGACGTCGGTCGCTTCGTGGCGCACGTGCTCTCGACGGCGCCACAACGGCGGCAAACATCAATTGATGGGGAGGAGACATCAGGACGGAAGTTGCCACGCCGTCTCGTTCGTAACTCGGTTCACGTAGTAACTTTGGTTCGAACTCGGGTCGAAAACTTCTTCCCAGTCCTCACTCCATTGGCAGTAGTCTGCAGACTGCTGCTCAGCAGAAACACTGTCGTAGTCAGTTCCGCACCAATTGCTGCTGTCGACTGCACTCGAGTCGAACGGATAGTAACTCCCGCTATCCACCAGACCAGAAGCCTCCAACGCAGTAGTAGTAGCACTGCTGTATCCGTAGTCCTGATAAGTCGCACTGTAGTCTGTCGTGTAGGCAGCATCGTACCCTGTCCAGGCTTCAGCGTTGGCTGGCGCCTCATAGTCGTAGTACAAATTGGGCTCTGCTGCTGGCGTTGGCCAGGCAGAGTACGCCGCCGCAATCGTGTCGACCTCCGCTGCTTGTGCTTGAATTTCAGCAGCAGCAGCAGCGTCTTCCTCTTGCTTTCTCAGTCGGACTTGGCGCTCCTGCCACTCTTTCTTGTACTCCGCTGCCCGCTGGCGTTGCGCGGCCCTTTCACTTCGCGCCAAGAGCTTCAGTCGCTTCCACTCCCACAACCGCTCGGCTCTAGTCGCAATGACACAACAATTAGATGGCGAAGTCATTGCAGACAAACGAGTTCAACACGTGCAACGTACAGCGAGTGGCTGATCCACACAGTTCGCCTTGGGTCGAGCGAAAACTCGACAAGAAACATCGCAACTGGAATGTCCTCGACAAGATTATCTTCTTCGTCTCTCCGCTTTTGCAGTTGCGGCATCTCGTACGATTGAGCGAGAGGCACGACGTTTTCGGCGATAACCTCCTTCGCGTGTATATCGGCGAGCCATGAGTCAGCAACGCTGGATGATGTCGCTCCCTCACCTTTCAGTCTGCCAAGTTCATTGGCTGCCTTCCCCAGCTCTCAAGCTGCCGCCACGCACAAAGTGCTCGCTCTGCGGGTTCGGATTCTTGATCGGTCAACTTTTTCAGTCGCAGAGTTTGTCGGTTCCGCGCCCACCCGCGAAGGTCCTCAGTCGTCCAAAGCTCATTCGACCCTGGTCGCAGCAAACCCATGCCTGGCAATGGAATGCCGACCGTCACATACTCATCCACGAGCAGGCCGAAAAATCTCGCTCGGATGCCTAGCTGTCGACGCGCCGCTGCATTCAAGCTACGAAGTCGACGCTCCACAGGCGAGTCGGTGCTCAGCGGTGGTGCTATTCCCAACGCGTTTTTGGCTCGATAGCCAAAGCGTTTTGCAAGTCGTGCATCCTCCACATGACGCAACCACAGGTCGCTCTTTTCTTTTCGTAGAGCGGCAGCCATACGCCTGGCACGGAGAATTGGCATCTGCGAGCGCCAAAATGCCTGAAGTTTTCGGGCACATTTCTCCTGTCGAGCTCGCAAAGCTTTGGCGCGCATTCTGTCCAAATTTTTGCGGTCTCGAGCGTCTTGCTCTTCTCGCAGTCGCTTAGCTCTTCCACGTCTTCCCTGCGTTTGTAGAGGCACGATACGAAGCTCTCCGCAGCTCTCTTTGGATGAGAGTGAAGTGCACACCGACCACAAACGCGGAGAGGTGGGTCGCCGCAAGCTTCGCATTCCCATTGAACTGCATCGCCAGCACCCGGAAGGTCGTATACATGCGTTTGTTGTTCAAGTGAGCTTTCGTCGTTATTTGGAATGCATGAAGTGCAGGATTCCAGCAGCAGCTCCATTCGGTGAGCTCTCAAACCACCGCGACGGTGCAAAAACTCGAAGCATACGTCACAGAATAGCGACTCATTCTTCAAGTCTTCACTCTTGTCGTGAGTCTCGACTTCAGTCGGATCCCTTTGCTTTTGCTTGCCATTCGCTTTGGCGTTCGTTCGGGGTGCCGGTAGAGTTTTCGCTTTTCCGCTCTTCGGAAGGCAATCAAGACATCGCCGTGACGCTAGCTGGAATTGGCAGAGTCCGCAAAGTAAAAGACGCTCGAGCTCATGTTCACGCTCTCCCGGCTCTTCCGTGTCGCTGTTAGCACCGTCATTGGCACCCAACTCAAGTTCTTCGAGATCATGAGTGTTATCGTTTGCTTGTTCGAGACTCGTGGGTATGGTTTTAGCCTTGTGATATTCTTCAAAGCATTCTAGACAGAAGAGCTCGTCGCAGTCGTAGCATACCCATTGTGCACAGCGATCGCAGTTTTTCCGCCCATTGCAATGAGCCTTAAGTGTGCGTTCCGGGGTGGGAAAGGTACAGGCTCGCTACGAACGTCCTCAGCTCCAAGGCGTAGCGGCTTGAGCCAAGTTGAATATCCGGACCGCGGGTTCATCCAGTAAGGTAGACCCCAGGTCGGGTCGAAGTATTTTTCGTAAGTCTCCTGCATTCGAAGCCGCAGTGCACGGCGTGCCAGTAATTTTCGAACTTGCATTTGCAGCACAACCGCAGCACGTGAGAGTTCCTGGTTCCGTAAATCACGGCGCTTCTCGGCAAGCAAAATTGCTCCTTTCAGTTTGTCGCAGTGCCGACCAAAAATCGCTGAAGACAAGACGCGTAACGGGACATCTCGTCCGATAGATAAGAATCAAATTGCAACGCCAGAAGCTGTATCGTCATGTGCTGGAATAATGAACACCACAGCAATGCGAGCACACGTGCTTCGGAGCCGTCGTAGCGGCCCCAGAACGGCGACGTGTCTTGGGACTGCTGTGCCAGCGTTATTTCGCCTAACAGCTCAAGTGTGTGAACAAACACAGCGTAGTCTAGCGCCCCTTTCGCTCCACCCGTAGCTCTAGCTACTGCCACATCCACTTCAACAGACGAAAACGTGTCGTTAACTGCCACACCTTTAGCCCCTTTGCTGGGTGATTTCTGGTTGTGTCGACTAGGAGATAACGCTGCTGCGTCAGCTAACACGGACTGCTGTGCTTGATGAGTGCTACTAGCTACAGGCTTACCTCGCTTGCGGAGCGAGCGGAAAATGACACGGCCTTAGCGCGCTCCAACCTGGTCTGAAAGAGAGATTTGCCATCCAGCTCACGCCACACCAACGGCATCTTCCAACCACAAACAACTAGAAACACCATTTGGAGAATTGGGAATGCCACGATAGTAGGTTTGCGTTTGCTACCGACAGCAGCCATCGCCCTCTGTCTTGTCGGTGATCCTTTCACCTTCGAAGGAGACATCGCCGACCGCCCCGCTGGTGTGTTGGACAGAAGCGGACGCAAAGCTTCCTCGAGACTTGCACGCAACGACTGCACTGCGACTGCATCGGCCACGTGCTGTCTACACAGGCGGAGGCTTTGGTCGCCGAACACTATGCTCTCTTCCTGTTTTCGAGCAATTCTCAGCAAGCGACCCAATCGTGACGGTAACAAACAGCGAAGACGAAACCAGCGTTGCACCTGGAAGGTGGAAGCGAGTCGGTTTTCACTTTCAAAGCGCCAGAGCTTTGCGCGTTGCTGAGTTCGCTTTCGTTTAAACCACCGCCCGATTTTTCGAGCTGCGATATGGCGCTTCCGAATCCGTCGCCACCTCCAACGGAGCATGAAGTGCAAAATCAAGCGCTCGGCTCGACGCTGTCGTGCCATACGTCTGCCTTGAAAACCACGAACGTGTCGCTGAATATTAGTCGCCGATCTGTGCCTCTGTAACACACGAGCCTCCACTCGCTTCGCTTTCCTTTGCCATACAGATATCTGGGCACGCTTTCTTGCTCGATAGCGACGGTAGCATTTTTGCAAAATGATCACTGCTTTGGCGTCTGTCCTTGAAGATACTCTCGTGATAACATCATTCGCTTGGATGGACTTGAATGCTGACATTAGCTGAGCAGGTTGGGGACTAAGCCTGTAGTTGGGCAAACGTCGTGTTTTGCGTTCAGCTGCCCCAGATACTGGAGCCGACAGTTTCTGGTCGTTGTGCTGCTGCTGCTGCTGCATCTCTCGTAGCCGCGCTTTCATTTCGAGTCGAGTCCGCTTTGCTAATTTCTTACGCCTGGCCTCGGACACGAGAAACTTTCGTTGTTGTACCCAACGTCGTAAATGCTTTTGGATTAGCATCGCAGCGAATCGCGAGCGGAGGTGCTCGCGTTGGACGAGGGCTAGCCATGCGGTGGTCTGCCTCACTCGTACGATTTCACGTCGGGCTTCTACTCCAAACCATTTGCAAACCACTCGGGCGATACATTTCGCTGCACGTTGACGACGCAGTAGGAAAAGCACGCGCCACCACCGACACCGCATAGCGTACGGGAATATCGCTCGATGAGCGATCAAAAACCTGCACCGCGTCTCTCAAATATCCATTTTGTGCGAGCTTGTTTGGATATATTGCGTAGGAGTGCAAGTCGTATTTGTTCCTCCTGTCGCTGCCTCCGTCTGCTTTCTGCTAACAGACAGCGTGCGCGGTGACCGCGATATAGTTTCTGAATACTCACCGCCACATATAATTTCCGTGTATCGGCGAGCGCGTTTATCAGTGATTGACTACGCCATTGACGCTTGCGAAAAGCCTTTTGCAATAGGCGGGCTGCAGCGTGCCTCGACTGGCGTTGCTTCATTGCACGCTTTCTTAAAAAGCGCCGCCATGCCATTTGTAGTTTTAACGCTTGACTCGCTCGATACTTCATGCGGAACAACAGAAGCTGAAGCCTTTGACGGTTCATGGTGCTAAGTTCACGCCGCAATCGCCGCGCTTGTTGTCGCGCCCAATGACCACGATACACACGCATGATTTCGTATACTGCCCGACGTTGAATTTGCAATCGTATTGCTAAGGTGGTTGCCCACCAGCGGCGGAAGTAAAGCTGGAAGAAACGATGTTGAAAGCGAATTAACACATTGCGTGCAGCTTCGAGCGCTCGGTCACCAGCGAGATTCCTCTCAAACAGAAAATTGCATGGAAGAATTCTTTCAGCTCGTGCAAGTTCCTCTCGCAGCTCTGCGTCGGCACGTGCCACCGCCTTTTCCGAACGCCGTAGCTCTTGGTTACGAGTGACTAGTGCCACTTGCATTGTGTCTATGATTTTTGTTGTATCAGCTTGGAGTTTCTCGGCGACCAGCCCACCCTTGTTGAAGTCGCGGTTGTCGAAAGATGAACCAATTAGGTCTGGTCGTAGATCAGTTGGTGCTTCTAGGCGTTGGTTGCTCGTCTTCTTTGGTGAAACTTTCTGGGTTGTCCTGATAGCGACATTCCCATCGTCGATCGCTTTCTTCTTGGCTTTCTGCTTGTCGATGCTCTTCGCATTGGCTTTTCGAAGCGCAAGCAGCTCTTGGTAGAAATCTTTCGCCTCAGGCTCCTTTGGCGCTGGTTGCTGTTGCACCCGAGGATGCAGCAGTACTTGTTGCACTAGAACACCATCCACAGATTCAAGATGTTGGCCAGTCTCTATAGCTCGTAATGCTGTCTGCAACTGCGCCAACTTGTCCATGACAACTGAGACCGCCACGTCCCTTCAAGTCCATGTAGCCATTTCGACTAGAATAATATGGCTACACTGAAGTTGCATTCTGAGACTTCTTTGGTATTGAACGCATAAAAACATACTATCAAGCCTCAGGTCTCACATATAATGGGGAGGCTTCTCTGCAGCTTAGATGCCCACTTTGCCGTGAACAACTCCGACCTTCTGCTGTTCCTCCTGCTGCTCCTCCTTCTGCTCTTGCTGCTCCTCTTGCTGCTCTTCCTGCTTCTCGTGCTGCTCTTCTTGCTGCTCCTCGTTCTGCGTACTGCGCTCCTCGACGAGGTGGATGTCGCTTTGCTTGTACTGGCACACAGGGTTCTTCGGTCCATTGCCCAGGATCAGCGGCTTCTCACCCTTCTGGACACCGACGGAGTAGCTGCACTCGGTGTAGTTTTCTGCGCCAGGCTTCACGTAAATGTTTTCCAAAATGGCCTCGTCCTTGAAGTTCTCGTTCATCATGACGATACTCACGTTCGGGTCCACACGTTGGGCCTGGATCACTCGCAGGTCCGCGTACACGTTGCTCATTTTGAGGAAACGTTGGGCGGGGTTGTTCTTGCACGAACCACACGCACGGAAGAGCTTGCCAAAGTCCTGCGCGAAGAAACCGTCGATGACAACCGTGCCCAGGCCATTGTGCTGGACGATCTTGTCGTCAGCGTAGCGAGCGCCGCCGCCAATGACCTTGGACACACTCGAGGCGGTGCCGCCCTTGATACTCAAGGCGTCCTCACACACATCTTCCCACCACACGTTCTGGATGGTGCAGTCGTTGTCGTCACAGTGCACACCTTCCATTTGGTTCGTGCCAATGATGGCATTCTTGAGCGTGGCACCGGCTTCGAGCAGGAACACTGCAGTGGAATTGCCGCTCTCTTCCTGTCCCTGGCACGTAATGTTGGTGCGGTCGTACGTCTTCATCTTGCCGTCGAACACCTCACCAGCCTTGATAGTGTACGCCTCCTCGAAGCTGACATTGCCCTTGCTTTCGGGCCAGCTTCCGTCGGGCACGGAGGCACCGAAGACCATTGTCACTCCGAGCGCGAGGGTAGCAATTGAACCAAGCATGTCGCGATTGGGTAGCAGGAAGTCGTTGTTGTGCTTGCTCCGAAATTCAAAAATGAATGAGGCTGATACAAGTGAGATGAGGATCAATGCAAAGGCAATGCAGAGGCTGCCCAGTATTGTGTACCAAATACAGTAGGTAAGGTGAATCGCGACAACCACACGTTACACTGCAATGGTGAAAAGCACGCGCTCTATGGAGTGGAGTCACCCCAGCTTTACTACCTAGAGCAGTGCTTCGTGACTTTCTGTGGAGTCAGGCTGCAATCGTTGATGGCGAGAGAATGTTGTGCTGGGCAACGGCGGCTTAGGTACACCTATCAAAGAGCGGCAGCTTCCGCTGTGGCGCCTATCCATTGTTAGCGCAGATCATGAGGATCACGTCAAAGACCGGTGTGCCTGCCCAACACGATCGCGTGATGTTTCTTACGAACTTTGAGTGAGTTACAAAACTTGTTGACGTTCACTTGTTCACGAGACCCGACAGGCCCATAATCCACACATCGCCATGCTAATCATCCGATCTGTTTGTCTCGATCGACGACTTTGTCAAATAATGGTTCAGCAAGCGTGGTGTACTGTATTAACTTGATACATTATTGAATTCGAGGCTAAGCTAGAGCCATTATGGAGTCTCATTGCGCGCGATTTTTAACTGTCATGTGCAAAGTGTCCTGGGCGAACGCTATGGACCACACAAGTCGATGTCGATTAAAATCTGTCCGATTAATGGACATAGTTCCACTCTACCAACAGTTGTAATCTCTCAGATGTGCAGGCGATCGAACGATGTTGCCGCAATATTACAGTTCTGCTTCAAATCTCCCACACGTTAACACTAAGGGCCTTACTAAGGCCTACCTAAAGGTAAGGGTTACCGCGCTGAGTGACGCAGGCCAATCTCGTCTAGATCAACATTTGAAGTGTTGATCTAGACAAGATTGATAGACGCAGAATCTATTAAAGAGCAATTTGCCAAATAGTAAGTTCTTCGGGCAATTGTTTTATTGTTTTAAACGCACACAAACATTTTTGAAGAGATCGACGACACTCTCGCCGTTTCGATGCAAGCAGAGAGCACCCAATCTAGCGCTGTTGTTGCACCTGGGTAGGCTCGTTGTCCACGACAATAGTGACATCGTTGTACGTGTACTGGCACACCGGGTTCTTCGGGCCGTTGCTTAGGATCACCGGTCTGGATCCGCTAACATTCGTGCCCATCGACGAGGCGCACTCGGTGTAGTTCTCCGTGCTTGGTTTCACGTGGATATTGTGCAGAACCGCTTGGTCCCCGAAGTTCTCGTTCATCATGACAATGCTCACGTTCGGGTCCACTCGTTGGGCTTGGATGGTCTCCAGATCTACCAGGACGTTGCTCACGTTGAGGAAACGTTGCCGGGGTTGCTCTTGCAATTACCACACGAACGGTACAGCTTGCCGAAGTCTTGAGCAAAGAAACCATCGACCACAACCGTGCCGTACCCGTTGTGCTGGATGACCTTGTCATCAGCGTACCGAGCCCCACCACCGATAACCGTGGACACGCTCGATGGGTCACCTCCTTTGATGCTCAGGGCGTCCTCACACACATCTTCCCACTACACATTTTCGATTGTGCAGCCTGACATCTCGCAGTGTACACCTTCCATTTGGTTGGTGCCGATAATGACATTCTTCAGCGTGGCACCAGGTTCGACCTCAAAAACAGCCTTCGAGGTTCCGTTGCTCTCAGTCTGGCCAAGACAGGTGATGTCGGAGCGGTCGTACGTCTTCATCTTGCCGTCAAACACCTCGCCCGACTTCACCACATACACTTCGGTGAAGCTGACGTTGCCTTGGCTGACAGGCCAGCTTCCATCAGGAACGGGGGCACCGAAGACCATCACTGCACCGAGAGCGAGGGTGGTGAGTAAACCGAGATTTTGCAGCATTCTTGTTTGGTTGGATCGAGTGGGTGGTTAGAGGAAATTGGAGAATGAGAGAAGGAAGACTCGGGAGGGCACTGAGGCTGTGCTTTCGTGTGGTCATAACAGTCGGGTGGAATCTACGCACGACATTGTGCTAATCCTTGTTGTTGTGATGCTTGCTGTCCACGATGACGCCTTTCGTCAACATGTTCAGGAAATTGCAAAAACGACTGTACAAGCATCGTTGAACACCATGCATGAAGGAAATTCGGCATGTTATGCGTGTAGACTGACTCTCCAAGCTCTGCTTACCGGTAGTTTGGTCTTGTTGTGTAAAGGGATACTGCCGCCTGAGTTACTTATCGTATTCACTTCCCAGGTGTTTTTGCTGCCATTGCCAGCTACTGGTAGGGAGCTACATAGCACACCCGAGGTGTCCCTGCTTCTCCGATTGTGTGGGGTCATCGTCCAAGACGATGTGGACATCGTCGTACGAGTACTGGCACACTGGGAACATCGGGCCGTTGCTCAGAACAGTCGGCTTGGATCCGCTAACATTTGTGCCCATCGCTGAGGCGCACTCCGTGTAGTTTTTCACGCTAGGCTTCACATGGATGTTGTGCAGAACTGCTTGGTCGCCGAAATTACCGTTCATCATGACGATGCTTACGTTTCCGTCGCGACCAGAGTGGACAACCTCCAGGTCAGCCAAAACATTCAGCACATAGAGGAAACGCTGCCGGGGGTTGCTCTTACAATTGCCGCACGAACGGTAGAGCTTGCCGAAGTCTTGCACGAAAAAGCCGTCAATGATAACCGTGCCGTACCCGTTGTGCTGGACGACCTTGTCCTTCGCATACCGAGCTCCACCACCGATGACTGTGGTAACGCTTGCCTCGTTGCCTCCCTTGACGCTCAGAGCGTCCTCACACACATCTTCCCACCACACGTTTTCGATCCTGCAGTCGCTCTCGTCGCAGTGAACACCCTCCATTTGGTTGGCGCCAATGATGACGTTCTTGAGAGTAGCGCCGGGTTCGAGCAGAAACACTGCAGTGGAGTTACCACTCTCTTCCTGTCCATGACAGGTAATGTCGGAGCGGTCGTACGTCTTCATCTTGCCGTCAAACACCTCGCCCGACTTCACCAAATACGCCTCTCCGAAACTGACGTTGCCTTGACTAACAGGCCAGCTTCCATCAGGAACGGGGCACCGAAGACCATTGCTGCACCAATGGCGAGTGCGGTAATTGAACTGAGGGCTTGCAGCATCAGGTTTGTAGTAAAGTGGTTGCGTTCAGCAAATTGGAAAATGCCAAATGACTTGAGTGAACGTTGCAGCAGGAAGCGATTGCGAGACGTGTTCTAATCATTCTGACCTGATACAAAACACCAAGGACGTCTTGTGCATTGTATACCCTGCTTCTAGCCCTTCTGGGAAGGTCGTACGCCGAATGCTCATTCTTGGATGGGAAGGTAGAAATATTGTAGTAATCTCAGCATTGATCGATGCTCGAGGATTGGTCCCTATCGTCAGAACTCGCAGAGACGAAACAACAGTGCAATACGCCTGATTGTGGTGTAAAATTTACACTGACGCACAATTTGGCTGCCAATGCAAAATGCGTACAAGGACAGCCAAACAGCAGCACTACCATGGTACACACAAAATTCCTGTTCGACCGTTGATCATTCTCACTCATTTAAAACGGGATGTTGTTCTGCTGCATGAAAGCTAGCAGCATCTGCCGCTCGTTGGGAGGCAACATGTCCAATTTCTGCGGCGTCATGTCGCGCGCTAGTTCGGCGATAGCATCAAACTGGCCAGGTGGTGCAGAGCTAAACCCACTGGGCTTGGCACGCTTGGATGGATCGTTGGGTCCTCCAGGAGATGGTGTGCTTTGAGTTTGGTCAGCGGAAAACGGCCTCTTGGCCAGGCGTGGGTCTCTTCCAGCACGCCGAGGGTCTCTGCTTTGCGCCATACTGCTGCTGGGCCCAGTTTGCGGTGGCCCGGTTGGTGTGGGCATCAAACCAGGTTGAGGCTGCATCGCATTCGAAGGAGAAACACCAACTCCTGATCCACCAGCCATCCCACCGCTCGCAGCTTGAGCGGACAGAGGTCCAGGACGAGCACTCCAACGCGTACCTCCAGATTTCGTCGGAGCAGGCGCTGGTGCAGGAGGGTGGGGAGGCATCACGGCTGGCGTGGCACCTGGTGGAGCCATGCCCAAAATTCCACCACCCATAGATCCACCCATCGGACGTGGTGGAGGCAGCATCCCCATTCTCGCGCTCATCGGCGGCTGGTGCATCACTGGAGGCGCGAGTAGCACCGGTTGTGTCTCTGTTGACGACGGGATCGGGATCTGAAGCGTCTTGAAGCTCTGCACGATCGCGTGCGTGAGCGCTGGGTTGGCCATAAGGATACTCTTAGTGACTTCTGGTTTCTGACGAGCATGTTCCTTTAGCTGCACCAGCATGTCATACAGCTTCACTGGTCCCAAGCGAGCAATGGCCGACTCGATGGCATGGATCGCCATTTCACCTGTCACCATAGTCGGAGGACCTCCATCTGCTCCATTCCTAAAGTTCCCGCTCCTGTTCCTCCATGGCGTGTCTGATTACCGTTGTGGTGGTTCTTCCTCTCTGCACTTCCTCCAGATTTGTCTCCACCGTCTGCAAAGTCCACACGAAGGTTGCGGCCGTTGATCTCGTAGCCGTTAAGGTTGCGCATGGCACTGAGAGCCGTCGCTCCATCCGCATACTCACAGAAGCCATAGCCCTTGGGTTTGCCAGTTTCTCGGTCCGTCACGAGGCTGCAAAGACGAAGTTGAAAAGGTCCATACACTAGTTCAGTATCACAAGAGAGTAACAAGTGTTCTAAGGCTTCTACGAACCGGAAATTCATCACTGAGCCCGCCTCTGAGAAGATTTCCTTCAGCATGTCTTCAGTCACATCGTATGGAATGTTTCCGACTGGGAAATGGCCATAATAAACAGAAAACAAACAGGGGGCAGCAAATAGTATGGGGAAATTGACGTTAGAGGAGGTTACAGTGGGTGTTTCAAGACCAAAAACTACGAAAAGGGAGCTAAGACTCAAGAGAAGAAGGTAGTGTAGATGATAAGGCTGTGGAGTGCGTACCGAAGACGCTGCGCTCCTTGGCGGAGCTGGCACGAGACTTGCTGCTCATGAATCCGATTGAAGGCCGTCCAATATTGCGAGTGGTACGCTTCTACTCTATGTACCTGATATTTGGTACAGTGTACCAACTAACAACTTGTGGACGTTGAAGGACACTTTCGACTGGCCTCTAACAAGAGGCCGAGACTGGTATTGCTGAGCTGCTTCATATGAGGATCATCAGGCCAGACTTCAGCACTCTGCGTGCAGTACTTCGTCTCGTGCTGGTTTGGAGGAATATGGTCTGAGCTGTGATTGGGATCAAGTATCGAGACGATACCGTCCTGCCCATAGTCGCGTGGTATCACAAGGAGGACTTTGCTCCGTACGTCACTTTGGTACTTTGGCGTGTTGACCAACTCCAAACGCGGCCCTGTATTTTGTTGCCTTGGCGTTTGACTGTAGTATTCTCATACCGTCGTGTGATCGCGACTGCCGACACGACCGCAGCATTATAAATGTCGCGAGATCATGGTGTTGTGGCACCAGGACGTTGAAGCCGAAGCCTACCGCACACTGAGTGTGACCGAATGCCCCCGACTCTTACGATCACTTCAGCGATGGAAATCCAGCCTCGCACCCATACGATCCTGTGCTCGATCGATGGATTGGAAAGCTTGCTAAATTCGACGGACACTTTGTGGTGTGAGTAACTTGATGTCGTTCAATCTGCCACTGCGGGTTGAACGTTACTTCACAGGCCTTCAACGCTCGGAGTCGTGGCCGCAAGCGTTTGGCTCGAGCCGCACATACCGACGGAATTACATGTAGCGAGACTCTCGTCTCCCGAGACAGTATCGGTGAAAAAGAGACTGATCCCTCGACAAGGGAGCCTTGAACCCGAGCATCTTAATTCGTGGATAGTCTCGGAGATCCCGAGGCGAAAGGAAAGGAGAGGTCAAACCATTGCGGGCTCCACAGTACAGTATTAGTCTAAAGTCACGCTTTGAGCTGCTTTGACCTGTGCAACACGATCACCCTCGGACAAATTGCACATCGTGGACCGGATCCGGTAGCTCAGAAGCCAGTTCACTTGCCAAACTAGATACCTCTGTACATTTGTTTTTATTCAATCAGCAACTGCTACTATCTACACCAGTTTACTGAAAAACTACTTGCGTTTAGTAAGTCGAGGATTCATTCGATCTGATGAACTCTCATCCAAAATATTATCGCCATGCTTCGAAACATATGATTTAGCAGGTAAATCCGGTCCACCCTGGCGCATCCCCCTTGTCAATCGCGCTATCAACTTGTCCTCGTTGCACTGCGTGTCTTCCACGTATTCGCACGTTCCTTGAAATTGGTCCGCTGTTGAGCAGTCTGTCCGGCCTCTCGACGCGCTGGAAAAAATCGCCAGAGCCACTTCTCCATCTGCACGCGCGCTCTCTCCGTCGGTCTCCTTGCCTGCAGTCTCATTTCGAGACTGGTCCGCACACTGAGACGAGCGGTCTGTAGCAGCAGCAAGTGTAGAAAGCACCATGTCGCTCGCGTGGCTCCGAACGCACGCCCGCAATCGCGACCGTCGCGGTCGCAGTCGCTCCAACAGCATCCGAGGCGCAGCGCAGAGAGCGCATCGACAGTTCGCCGGCGCTGAGGCGTTCGCGCCCCGCGTCGAGTACGACAATTCGTTCGTCGCGGACAGCTCCGTCACCTCCAGAGACGCCAATTGGCTCACGGACGAGCAGTACAAGCGGCAGTATAGACGACTGGGTTGGGACGTGGCCCCGATCCGCAAGGACGGGAATTGCCTCTTCCGAGCTCTGAGCGACCAGCTTTACGGCCATGAGCGACGTCACCTGGAGCTGCGTCGTCGACTCGTGGACTTTATCAACTTGGAACAAGCTTTCTTCGAGCCGTTTGTGGCTGGAGAAGGAGTCATGGAGTACTGCGCTCGACTGCGCGAAGCAGGAGCCTGGGGAGGTCATCCAGAGCTCGTCGCGGCGTCTCGACTGTTGGGCGTCAACATCATTGTCCACACAGGCCCCGTGAAGCGACTACGCATCGACACAGACAAGTACGCGATCAGCAAGGAAGGAAAAGGCAAGACCATTAACCTGCTGCTCAAGCACGACCACTACAGCAGTCTGCACAAGAGAGATATACCTCTCTCACAGCAGCACGGGTGTTCGGATAATTGTCTATGCAGGCGAGTGGTGGCTCCTTCTCGAGGATCGTCCATGAGTTCGCGTGCATCGCTGGGTGCTCGCCCTTCGGACTTGTACAGTTCGATTGGCGGTCGTCCATCCGACTTGGGTCGACACTCGCTTGGAGCTCGTCCGTCAGATCTGGATTCGCGTGACTCCTTTGGTTCGCGCCCTGCAGACAGCAGCGTGGGATCCGACAAGCGCGCTCGATCTCCAGTGGGGAACGACGAGAACAATGCGACAGGTAAGAAAACTCATGGCGAAAGCAGTCCTCTACGGAAAAAGCAGCAACAAGCCCTGGCAAAGCCAAAGACCCCACCCCTCCACCGCCAGCGAAGCCCAAGACGCCAGCTCCTGCCCCACCAACGCAGCAGAAATCTTTAGCTGCTACTATCCCTGCAAAGCCAAAGACTCCAGCCCCTGCTCCCCTGCCAAGCCACAAAGGCCAGCCTCTGCACCTCCAGCTAAGCCGATGTCCGCACCTCCTGCTAAACCGCAGGCGCCGGCCCCTGCACCACCTGTGAGGGCGAAGGCCCCAGCTCCATCTCTTCCAGTACAGCCCAAGGTTGCTGCTCCTGCGCCTCCACTAAAGCAAAACGCAGCATCTCCCCGAGTGAATTCGAGAGCCGCAGTGCCCACACCACCGACGAAAGCCAAGAGCGCTGGTGTGGTTCTTTTCCAGCCCGAGTCACTGGCTCCTGTTGTGAAACCCAAAGCCCCACTTGTCGTGCTATTCGACCCTGAGACTGCTCCTGTATCTAAACCAGCTCCGACTCCAGTGTCCAAGAAGAAACCAGCGAACACAGCGACACCCTCAAAGCCAAAGGCGGCGGCGGTGTTGGAAGTGGAGGGGCCTGAATCGATCACAGGTAACCATGACGAAATGCCCGAATGTGGCGTTCATCGACCCCGTCGTGCAGTTTTCAATGGTGGACGTCGTCGCTCCAGTGGAGCGGCATTCACGTTGATACAGGAGATGTCGGCCAGCTTGAACGTCAGCCGCTCTGCTGCAGCTGCTGTTGCTGATGCTGATGAGAAGCCCAAACTACCGACCGCGCGCTCAGTGGAAGTCAAGAAATCGAGCAAAAAGGTTTTCCGCCAGGGTCGTCCTGTGACCGCCGCGTGCTGAGTGAAAGTTCGCGACAACGGTAAGCTTGTAACATATAGAGCTAGAAAGTGAGCACGGAAGAGATCAAAGCCTCCACCGTTGTCTTCGAACGAAGAAGGCAAACGTGGTGGATTGGCGCTATAATGTCAAACAATAGACGATGACAGTCACTGCAACTTGAAACGCCCGCAGTCGAGTTAAAACCACACACTTGCGATCGCCATGGTTGGAGACTCTCAGCCTGAGACCGACGGTGACGGGAGTGCAGCCGCCGTGAGTCGACTCCTAGGCACGAACACAACACTGGGGATCATCGCTAGACTGACGTTGGCAGCTGCTAATGAAAATCAAGATGGAGATGACGACTTTCCTGATGCCCCACCAACGCCTGAACCCGCCAGTCGAACACGTCGGAAAAGTATGATCAACATCCTTGGAAGTGGTGCACAAACTCCATTTGCAGCGTCAAGTCCAGCGACTAAAATTCGAGGAGCTAATCCAGCGGTGTTTTCGGTGCAGGCACCTCGAGAAACCATCCAGCGACTCGAGAATCAAAACAAGTTGCTCAAACAGGAGCTGTCCATCGAGGCGAGAGCAGCTCGTGAAATGCTCGGACAAGAAAAACGTACGAAGGTCGACCAGCTACGGTCGACTCTCGCAACTTTCGCACGGAAGTTGGTCAAAGCCCAGCGCCAAGTCGAGCGGACTGAGCGCACAATTATTCGTAAGACCCAAGAGTTAGCAGCTTTACGACTCGCGTTGCAACCGATTCCAGCGCACGAGGCTGTGGCAACGATAGCCGGCGAGGGTGATGCTGGAACCCCGGAAAACCATTGGCTACGGCTGCCGCCGCCGCTGCTGCCTCCGGTAGACTCCGAATCGCTGAAAATCGGCTTGAGTTGGCTCTTGTTCGGAAGAACGAAGTCGACTCGGCCAACAAGCACCTGCTTGCTCGCGTTGAAGCCATCCGACGCGACAGGATAATCTTCGATGGCATCTACAAGAAATTAGAGCGTGAGACGAGCGTGTACAAGGCGCGCCACGAACAAGCAAAAGCAGAACTGACTCGAGCGATGCAGGGTCGCGATGCAGTTGCTCGCGAAGTCGCGAATTTACACGAGGCAGCCGAACGCGAGCAGATTGAGTACGAGCACCAATTCCAAGAGCTAAAGCGTAGTATTGAGCATTGGCGCAATGAGACTGGAGCACGTCTGGCCACCAGCGGATCGACGAACGCGTCTTTGGGAGCATTTGGGATATCTGATCTCCTGGGGGCCTTGATACAGGCACGGAACGCCAAGATGATGCTAAGGGTGGGGCTGGGACGTTATCGCGAGTCACAGCTCTGTCATCATGGAAAATCGGAGTGGATCGAGCGCTGAACTCAGGACCTGATAGTCTGGTTGCAAAATACGATCAAGCTTTCGCTGCCATCCGCGAACGCACAGGCCTCGAGGACGCTGCAGCGCTTGCTCAGGATCTGCTCACTCGCGATGCTGCCAATTTCCAGCGGTTCAAACGTGTGGAAGAGCTGAGTCGCGAAGAGGTCACGCTGCAGACCCAGGTTGCAGCACTTACTGCCCAAATTGATGCCTTCAAGGCTCGTGAGGGCATTGCAAGTCGGGCCTCGCAAAAGCAGCAATGCCGACGGGTTGAAGCAGCTTTGCGTGAAACGCAACAGGCATCAGATGAGCTCGATGCTGAGATCGAGGAACGAGATGCGGTGCTTGGGCGAGTTAAAGCCTCGGTGCACTCGATACACAACACGTTAGCCCACGCGGCATCAGGTGGCGCAACTTCCAGCAAGGTAGCGGTACTCGGGCAAGGCATTACAGACACAAACGTTGTCGAGTATTTGCAGGCGATAGAAATGTATACGACTGAACTACTTCAGAGCAAAGCCAACGACGAAGCCAGCGAGAATTCACCGGTCAAAGCACGAGGAATAGCTCGAGGTCAAGGTCAAGCGCAACCCCATGGATCGATTCAGGATGGAGCAGCGTCCTCGCCACTGCCCGTCGGTCACGGACCGCCGACATTACCATCGGACCCGCGCCAAAAGCTGCACGTGCACGTGCCGTCCTTCGGCGGCGTCGATGGAGTCATTGAATTGCCTCCCAAAATTCAACTCGGATCGCAGTCGGCATCTGGAATGAGTAGCAATTTGTCTACACCTTCTCCAAAGCTACGCAGTCCTTCTTCATCAAGTAGACAGCAATTTCAGAGTCGTCGCCAATCAACGCGCGACGCGCAGCCGCAGCGACAATTTGCAGCGATACTGTCCGCGGCAGCCGCAGCTCATTCGTTGCATGGTGAAGAAACGTCAACTTCGAAGCGAGCGATGGCACCGCATGAGAGAAAAGGATCTCAAACAGAGATCGTATCCGGCGAAAGCATTTCTGGAGAGGAAATAGTGGAGGGCGAGGAGGAGGAAGAGGGAGAACGAGCACTCACGTACGACGAGCTGAAACGCTTTGCAGTGAAGAACACTAAAAGCATGCGGCGAAGTGATAGTCCTCCTGCGAAAGCGAACCGCTGAAGCAATTGCAAACAAAAGCAATTAAATAAAGAGGAATATACATGGATTGGAGGGTACGTGAAATACCGCCAGCGTTTAGGATGCCATGCACTTAGTTTTTGTAGCTAGACAGTGGTGGGCTTTCGGAGTGAACTTGTCTGTGGAGAAGTGTATGTCTGAGGCTGCTCTTTTCCTGCTGAAGGTGGTACGAGCGCTGCTGGGAGCTCTGTTGGAATCAATTCTCCAGCCTTAGCACGAGTGCAGAGATGCATTGCAACAGCAAATTCGTCAGCGTCTAGACTGCCTGCCTTCGACTGGTCAGCAAGGTCCCAGATAGCACGCAGCGTTTCCTGCGATACTGCCGAGGTGGCTTGCTTCTGCAGTGGTGCCATGCAACTTCCTCCTGTTGCACGACCAGCAGCATCCAGCGCCAATGTGGCGAAGACGGCATCGTATTCAGGTTTGCAACCGAGCAGGTGCTCTTCCCACTGTAGTCTACCGATCGGGGTGACACTTGCGAACGGATTGCTGCTCACAGTGCTGTTGCCAGCGTTTTCAACTCCGCCGATACCGGCGCGCGTATGCTTGGGCAGCGATGCCATCAGCGCTGGGATGTCTTTGGTGAGCATGTCGTCGATGTCTTGTAGCTCGCGCGACTTGAGCGTTGGGAACTTTGCAAATTTGCGCTCAGCACACTGCTTCACGAAGGCATCAATCGGTGGGAAATCTCCGGGAGGCAAGTGATATTTGCGCTGCACCTCTCGAAAGTTTTCCGCCATGTTTTCGAGAAGCTCTCGCTGCTTCTTCTCCATCCCGAACACCGATGGCATTTTGTCGTGCAGATGGCCTAGCAGACATGCATGCACCTTGGCGAGTCGAGCGCGCTTCACCAGTTCATTTACCTTGCGAACAGCCGCATGCTGAGGCAGCGCACGAAGCTCATCGAGCAAATCGCTTTCTTCCGCGTCAAACAGGGCCTCCGGTGTGCTCCCTACACCATTGTCTCCATGAGTCTGTCGCGGTTGAGCCCAGAAAGATCCCAGGTATACACGCATAACCTCAGGAGTTTTGAGCACTTTGCCCAGAGACCACATGAGTGCGCCGTAGACGCGTAGCAAGCGCTGCTGATCCACCTGATCAGCTTTATTAAGCACACATCGCACTTTGTCGTTGTGGCCCTGTAACACCTCAATCACTCGCTGGAATTCGTCCGAGATGTCGAGCTTGTGCGCATCGAAGAGCAGCAGAATGAGGTCAGACCGCTCAGCGAACCAGCGTGCCACCTGAGTGAAGTCGTAGCCGCGCGCGATGCGCTGCTTCTCGCCACTCAAAATACCAGGCGTGTCAACAATCGTGAGCTGCTGCAGCAGAGGCGCAGGAAGCTGCGCTGCTTCAAACTTGTTAAGGAAGGCGGTGCCGAACATGGATAATCCTCCGTACGGGAGATCTGGCGCCACAGCTGCAGCGTTGCCTGGCACTGTGCGCTCTTCAACTCCGTGCATGACGGCGACAAATCGATCGGTTGTCGGCTCAGGTCCGACGCGTTGGCCAGGGAACGGTCTGCCCAGGAGATACTCAATGAAGGACGTCTTGCCCACCGAGTATTGCCCGATCATGAGCACTTGAGGCTTGGCTTCAAAGTCGGCGTCGCTCAGCAAAGGCGAATGGAAGTCTCCGAACTCGTAGCGTTTCTCCAGTGGCTTGAGCTTGGCATTGTAGAGTTTCTTGAGTCCTTCGATGACTTCACGACTTTTGGCAGCGATTTCGGCGCCTTCACCGCCGCTGTGGAGCTCTGCGCCGCCCTTGCCACTTGCTGAAGGCGAGCGCAACGATCGAGAGCTCGAGGACTTGGACATGAAGGAGCGTCTGCAGCGTCTTGCTGCTGAAAAAGCTGGTGTGAGGTGGCTCCTGGCGAGGTCGAAACTCCCTGTTGACGTTGAAGTGGGAAATGGCTACATTCGGTGGGCAAAAACCTGACCGCTTGGGACGTCAATCATAACGCAGATCCATGCACTCTGCCAACTACACGCAGCTACATGTATGATATGGTGGCGCCAATCCAGCAGCTGTACCCGAATTAGTTTCAGTTGTACGGAGTGCTTCGCTACATTTCGTCTTCCACGCATCCCGCAGCTGGATTGTATGTAATTTGTTTGGACGAAGTGATGTTGACAATTCCACGCGGTGGCACGTCGAGCACAACCGCCTGGGGACAAGAGTGCAAAAACCTTAGCGGAGGTCGCTGGTGGCCAGATCCCTCTACATGTAGATCTGCAGCCAGCGACGACAAAAGGAGCAGCCAAAACAAAAGAGCACCAAAGATTTTTAAAAGCTAGAGCTGAAGAACTGAAAGGTTGAAGAGATACCGGTACACACAAACTGAAGCAAACAGCCCACGTTGAAGCTGCCTCTTAATTACTGATAACGTGGCAGCGATGGCTCGATCTCCGACATTCATTTTCAATGAACACAACTTGCACCACTCGGCAAAGAAGAGTTAATAGTACTAGACACTGTCTACTAGACAGCCAGCCACGTACACTGTATAGAATTTAGATCAGTGTACAATGTACATCTCTACAAGCGCAGAACCAGGAAGCTCTCATCGCGGCATGGAGGTCTCATTTGAATAGGGATGCTTTGAGCATAAATTGCGCTTAAAACAATGCTTTGGACGCCCTAAATACAGTATAGCTGACACTTACAAATTTCAAGAGACAACAGCTAAAATGTAGCTGACGTCAAAGAAGGCCTCACCTGCCCTACCCGCAACTTGAACTACCGGAGCCAATCATCGCCGACTTGAGCTTTTTCGTGCCATAAACTTCAGTTCAAATGTAGACCAGTGATGCCGATGCTGCTTGGGTTCAGCTACATAGCAACAGATAAGCTTGGCACTACTGACGTCTGCTGTGCCACACTACTTGAGGATGACTAGCATGTATGAATAGCGTTGGGTCAGAGAACGAGTCCGAGATTTGGTGGTGCAGCCAGAGACGGAGAACTTGTTCCGCTGCTGGTTGGTTGAACTACGGACACTTTCGTGTGGAGAGCGGCCAGCACTTTCGCCACATCACATTGCTGTGAGCAATTTTCTCGCGTTCGGCGTCAACAGTCAGCCGTCCAGAGACAGATCCATGCGCAGCCGTCGCTGCCACTCGCTGGCGTGGAGGTTCAGAGTTAGGGCAGGCGCGAAAAAGGAAGCCAATTCCCGCGTAAATTCCCTTCAAATTATTTCGATTCAAGACACGATTTAGGCTAATTCATGGTAAACAACGCCTTAAATCGTGCTTCCGACTATAATTAGGCGCCGACTGGACCGCCTTGCTTCTCTCTCTCTCCCCGTTATTTTCTCTCTGGAAGTATCGGCAAAGGCAGCAGCAGCAGCTCAAGGCGCGCACACGTGTAGCAGTCCGTCCGTCCGTCCGTCTGCCGTTTCGTGTCGCAATGGGAACAGGAGAAGCCCTCGATCTCCCCAATCCGATGAGTGCCTATTTGACTCCGAACCACAGCAGTGGAATGCCGTACTCTGCAGCTCCAGGGGCCAACACAGCTCCTCCACAGCATCAGCAACAGGGAGGAGGCCGTCCAGACGCAGGAGCTTACATGGGTCCTCCGCCCCCTGGGAGCTGCCTCATGTGCTACAACCCACAGGCGGACGTGCTACTGGAGCCCTGTCATCACGTCTTCCATGGCGCGTGCATCGAGCGTTCGCTGACGAAAGACAAGGTCTGCCCAAGCTGCTGGACGCCTATACAAACTCCAAGACGAGTGATGCCCCAGCAGCATCAGCAGCAGTTTATGCATCAGAACACTGGAATGCAGCAGACAGCAGACGGGTACCCAGTGGACAGCAAGGCGCACGTTCTAGACGGCACGAGTCACAATGCTGCTGCCACCAACTCGACGCCTACGAATGGCGATGGCACTGCCGCCACTGCTGCTCCTGCTGCTGCTCCACCCACAGCCATGAGGAAGGGCAAGTGGACAGCAGAAGAAAGCGCCTACTGCGACCGCCTGATTGAAGAATTCAAAAAGGGAACTTGCCATTGGCAGAAGGCACGACGTTGCGGACGTTCCTGTCGAAGTTACTGAATTGCGACCCCATGCGCATCTCGAAAAAGTATACAGGAGACCAGTGCATTGGCAAGATAATCTTCCGGCGGCGAGAGGACGAAGTGTCGAAGGAGGACATGGAACTTATCCGGAAGGACCTGGCGGAGCTGGAGAAAACGTATCTGGAGAGGGAGCAGTACAACCAGCGAAGACGCGAGAAGCGACTCGAGTCGGAACTCTCGAGAGACAAGAACCGGTTTGCTGCTGCGCGACAGATGAATTATCCAGCAGGCAATGGGTCTGCAGTCGCGCGGTCGCCGCATCAGCAGCAACATCAACAGATACCGCCACAGCAAGCAGGATACCCGTCTACTGCTGCTGCGGTTCAGCAAGCGTTAAGGAAGCCGGACCCGGGTGCTGTCCCCGTGCAGCAGCTAGGACCAGGATACGCGGGTCCTGGGCGTCCGACTGGGATGCCAGTTCAGCCACCACTACACCCTCCACAGCAGAGCAACACCATGTCTTCCCACATATTTAACGGCGACCACAGCAACGTTTCCATGCTAGGAATCGCCAGCGCACAAAACCAAGGACAGGGCCAAGCTCCACCCCAGGGCCAGGATAATAAATCCAGCAACAACGCTGGCATGGAGAACGGCGGTTCTGGCGACGGATTCCCGCGTGTGTCATCTATCGACAGTTTTTCGTGTCTGTTTCCCCGTGTAGCTAGCATCGAAAACTTTCAGCATTCATCGGCATCAAGCTTCGGTGGGATGGGTATGAGTGCCTCGTATGCGTCAACTGAGAACCAGAACACGGTCACTAGCAGCGGTTTCGATAGTCTCCCTGCTGGACTGCCCAAGCCGATGTCGATTGGCGAGGGTCTAAACGCATATTTCCCGCGTATCCAATCTCTAGAGCAGCTTTCGAAATTGTTGCAAGATCCTCCCGCCAACAGCCCACGGGGTGGAGCGTCAGGTCCAGGTGCCCCGACGCGGGATACTCGGGAAACTTCAGAGAATACCAGTGACAGCAATAACAGACAGACTCCTAAGGACAACGCTACTGAGGACGCTCGGAGGAGGTTGGGAGAGGAAAATATCAAGGAAGAGCAACAGTGCGAGCCAGATACTAATGCACAGACTGAATCTAATGACAGCAGTAGCAACAACGACAAGATCAAGGACGAGGACAAGGACAAGGACAAGAGCAGTAGCAACACCAATATCAACGGCAACAACAGCGGTGCTCAGGCTAGCACCACAAGTGTAATGACCATGACTACTAACAGTTCAGGAGCTACGAAACGATTGAGTCCCAGTCATAGCACTTCGGCATCTTCTGGCTCAGGTAACCAAATCCAGATTCCAAAGCCGCTAAATAAGATGCCACGCAGCTCATCGGGAATCTTCCCACGCGTGCCGTCCATGGACAAAATGCCACGCGTGCCTTCGATTGACAAAATCCCTCGTGTCGCGTCGCTGGATAAGTTGCCACGCATCCCGTCCATGGACAAGTTGCACACGGTGGGTGGCGGGTCGGAAGCACGTATTCCGAGGGTACCGTCTAGTGACAAGATGGCACGTATTCCCAGCTCGGACATGTTATCACGTTTTGGATCGAGCGACCATTTGAGTAGTTTCCCATCCTTTTCGAACTTGAGCGGGCTGTCTTCGAGTGCTTCGTATGACAAGCTGAGTTCTCTAGGTGGCGGCAGCGCTGGGTTCAAATCGGGCTTCCCGCGTAATTCATCCATTGAGGACATTTTGTCTCTTGTGGCGTCGTCTGAGTCGACGGGTATGCCATCGAATGGCTCGACGCTGCAGCTAAGTGCACTAGCTGCTGTCGCTGGGGAGGAGTCGTCACACCTTGCCAGCGAGCGGAAGCGCCGGTTGGACGGCGCTCAACAGGACACTCCTCTGACAACCGATAGCAAGAAGAGCCGACTATCGACATGAGGGTGAGACCGGGTACGGATTAAGCGTCCTCCAGAGCGGGATGGCTGTGTTAGAAGCTGTGAAGCATGATGTGGGGCCATGGTGGGCACACTTGATTGATCAGCGACGACCGCAAACAGGTCCTCCCTCACACGGGCTTTTCCTACTTTTCCTTTTGCCGGCCGTGCTCGTGGTGAGGTTAGTGTAGTTATTGTAATGCGTGCCCTAATATCATAAAGGATTTTCGCTCACTGACAGTGATGGTGTTACAATCCTTAAGTTCGTTGCGACAAGATATTTGAAAAGCTGGTATGGCTTGCAACAAAGCTGCCTGTTGTTAAAAACGAAGTGCTTCAACCACAAACATCAAGAACTGCGTCACGAAGATCACACAACACTGGTTTGCCGTCACACAACAGGGGCTTGCAGTCACTACACCTTGTACAATCACTGACTGCTGCAGAGTTCACTTTTAATTCTGACTGCAGTTGCTAGAGCTTCGTCAAAAAGCATGAGTGTTAAAACGGTTCTCATCACTGGCAGCAACCGCGGCATCGGGTTGACCTTCGCGCGTCACTACGTAGATAGCGGCTGGGAGGTCATTGCGGCAGTGCGAGACATTGACAGCGCCTCTGACGTACGTGACCACGTCGATAAATGATACCTTGTTGGCTCTCCGACTTAAATGTTCTGCATGATGACACAGTTGAAGGAGCTGGGCGTGTCGAAGATCATTTCACTGGATATCAGCGATGAGACCTCAATCTCCAAGGCGGCCGAGCAACTCAAGGGTGAATCGATTGACTTGCTCATCAACAATGCCGGTGTCAACGGACTCGGTGGTATCCCTGACACCACCAAGGACGACTTAATGAAGTTGTTCGAGGTGAACGCTGTTGGGCCCTTCCTAGTGACGAGAGCGTTGTTGCCGAATCTGAAGTTGGCTGTTGCGAAGCACGGCACTGCCATGGTGGGCCAGATCTCGTCGGGTTTGGGCAGCATCGGTGGAAACGAATGGGGCGGAAGATACGACTACCGAGCGTCAAAGGCGGCGCTCAACATGCTGAACAGGAGTCTCTCGATTGATCTCAAGGACGACAAGATCATCACGTTGGCGCTTGATCCAGGCTACGTCGCGACGCGCATGAACGACAACAAGGGCGAAGTGACGACCGAGGAGAGTGTCGGTGGGCTCACGAAGGTGATCGCCAACGTTACTCCGGAAGACAGCGGTAAATACTTCGACTACCGAGGCACTCACCTTCCGTGGTAAATGCCAACGCATCGAGGTGGTTTAAGGTACGAGCTATTCTCCGACTGCCCTAGCATTTCTTCTTTAAGAAGCGCGCAAGATGATATCGTTATGAAGCAACACCATGAAGAGCACAACCAGTCAGATTTTCTGATCTTTTCATTTTCGATCTGTCGTCCAACTTCTCAAGGCTCTTTCTTGCACGATGCCAGTCAAATCGGTCTTCATCACTGGCAGTAACCGCGGCATCGGCTTGGCTTTCGCTCGCCACTATGTCGCTGCTGGTTGGAAGGTCATTGCGGCGTCACGTGATCTCGAAGGCGCTTCTGATGTACGTGACGACTGAACGAGGCTTCAATATGACAGATGAGTGACTGACGGCCGCTTTCGACTCGTCTTGCGTACGACAGCTGAAGGAGCTGGCTGTGGCCAATATCGTCCACTTGGACGTTACCAATGAGGCTTCAATCGCCGCTGTGGCTGACCAGTTCAAAGGGGAGCCCATCGACTTGGTCATCAACAATGCTGGCATAAGCGGTGCTGGCACCTTGGCTGACGTCACCAAGGAAGACTTGATAAAGCTCTTCGAGGTGAACGCGATAGGACCTTTCTTGGTGACGCGTGCACTGCTTCCCAACCTTAAGTTGGCGGTTGCTCATCATGGCACAGCCACGGTAGCTCAGATTTCGTCGCAGAGGGGAAGCATCGCTCAGAATGACACTGTGGGAAGTACAGCTACCGCTCCACGAAGGCAGCTCTCAACATGCTCAACAAGAGTCTTGCAGCCGATCTCAAGAGCGACAACATCATCACATTGGCGCTGCACCCCGGATATGTGGTCACCCGAATGACTGGCCACAAAGGTGAAGTGACGGCGGACGAAAGCGTCGCTGGTCGTACCAAAATCATCGCAGAGGCGACGCCAGAACATAGTGCCAAGTACTTTGATTTCCACGGTAGCTTCTTGCCGTGGTAAGCGCGACAATCCAAAGGCAACTACGATGTCTGATCTCCGCTTAATGCGACCAGCTAATAAGTCTTTAAGATCCTCCGCTTGCTTGCACTCCTGCATCAACAACTTCTGAGGGTTTTCTTCTCGTGGTGACACTTCAGTCAGCTGGCTGTCGGTCCACAGGACACACTCTGCTGTACAGTAGCCATTGATTGATGCAGTGTGAATGGAAGACGTGGCCACAAGGCAGAGCCTCCAGTTCGCTGTCTCTTGAGCCCCCACCGACGTCTCCGTCCAAACAAATGACGCAGACACTGTCGCGTGCAGTGGGTGCAGAAACGTTTCCTGATCCCTCTCGTTGTCTCCTCCTGATTGCAGCAGCTTCCGCTTCTTTTCGCTGTAGAAATTCCGCCATATTGGACGCATTTTGAGTTGCCAGTCGCAACTTCGACGCCAGCGTTCCCATTGTCCCTCTTGGCCCAGCGCCCAGTGGTTTGTCATGCCCGAGAGGCGGCAGATTCTGTTGCAATGAAAGAGCGACGACGTCTGCAATGCGTTGCGCCAATTGGCCCTTGGGTGGCGCTGCTAGACCGAGCAGTCGAGGCCTTCGTCGGGTCAATCTGCGCTCCGTCGCCATGGTGTCTGAAGCCTTCGTTCTGACGTTTTATCAAGAAAGCACACTGTGCCAGTTCTTTTTCTACCTGTATGAGTTTCGTTATAGTGAACATGGCTACAGTGTGCAAAATGGTACGAGGTGATGTGTATTTGCGCAGGTTGTCGAGGTTGATGCAGAACCTCCTTGTCCCAACCAGCTATTAGCTCCATCTTACTCATCGGCGGTAGACTTGTGCTTCTTGTGAGATTTCTTCTTCTTTTTCTTCTTCTCCTTCTTGGAAGACTCGCCATCCTCTTCAGCAGCGTCTGAATCCACGCCGCTGAGCTCCTCGTCACTAAAATCGCTCGATGATCCCTCCGAGTCATCGCCAGGGCCAAAGTCCGAGTCCTCTTCGTCCTCGTCGTCTTCAATCTCGCCCTCCTCGGGTCCAAGCTCTTCTAAATACTCGTTGAAGTCGCGCTTCTTCGAGCCAGTCTGTGCCGTGGCGTGTGACTCCTTCAGGTTGCGGATACGCAGCTTCTTCGACGTCAGGAACTGGCTCAGCTCTGGGAACTCACGTCGGTCGATGGCCGAGAATAAGTGCTCACGTGCAGCTTCCCCACCAACAGACTTGCAGCTCACTAGCAGATCAAAGTTACGGCTAGCGGACGATCCGCTCTGACCGGCGTAACGCTGGAACTCAATATACTCGATCTCCTCATAGCGGATGAAAGTTGTCGGTTTGTGGATGAACATGAACGACTTTTCCAACGGGAACAGCACACCACTCTGCGCTTTAACTGCACATTTAACAGCACGGTCACCGCTGTGCGTCTTGAACTTGCCGGAGGTGTACACCTTCTTGCCAATAATGAACTTGAACAGCGTGGCGACGATCTGGGGCAGAGCACCTGACATGCGTTCGTGAATGTTACCGTTATACTTCTTAATCTCCTCCGCAGACATGTTGACGTCAATGTGCACGTCATTCTTGCTGAGCTGCAACACCAAGTGCGGGTATCCCTGCTTTCCCTGGCGAATGGGCTCTTCCAGACTGATAACAAACGCCGTGTTGAGTCCGTTAGGCAGCTCCAGCAGGAAGCAGCGGTTAATGTTGGAGTACATGATCTTGTAGTCGAACGTCTTGCCGTGCATACGCAGGAACGAGCCGTAGATCTCGACTCCGTAGCGACCACGAGGGTGAGGAACGTGCCAATGGTCTCGTCCAGATCCACAATGCTCTTCCCCATGACACTGCGAATGTTTGCCTTCTCCAGCACTTCCTGTCTGAACTCTTCAGCTGTCACAACTTCCTCCTCTCCGTCGCCCGGAGGCAGATACAGACGCATCTCCACCAGCGTTTCCTCATCGCCCGCCACGGTGTCGTCCTCGTGGAACTGCAGCTCCACCTCGTTCTTGCCAGGCAGAGCGCACTGGGAAATCTGCTCCAAAGGGAGCTCCATGACGCTCGCATTGACGTCCCGGAAGTTTAAATTCGGCCCTTCAAACTTCATCTCGCCCCAGTTGCCGCCGCTTGCCGCAACTTTCTCCTGCTCCAGCTCCCTGTCGAAGTGGCTCTCCACGTGGCGCTTGAGTTGCTCCACGTCCACCGCCTTGAGGCCTGTGAAGCGCACGTACTTGCCTCCTTTCTGGTACACTTTCAGGTGGTGCGTCTTTGGCCCCACGGGGGTCCACAGCAGCGTCACGATGTCGTCCTTCAGCAGTTTCTTCTGGCTTTCGGTCGTGCGACTGCGCCACAGAAGTCCAGACGCAGAGAGCACCAACACTCCCGCGCTGTGGCCCCAGAAAACGTTGCTCAGCGTCGTGTCCGTCATTGTTGGCGCGGGCTTTTGGTGTTTTTGTTGGCGGGGAGCTCGACGTGTATACATGGTGTGCAAAACATACATTTATACATCGCATGTATACATAGCCATTTTAGGGATGTTGAGTGATGGTCTCATCTTGTTGCAGTCTTGTTGCAGTTGTCGATATGATACGTGAGGTGACTGCAGTAGACGAGTGATCGGCTACAACGTTGAGCATTTCACCATTATCTCACTTCCAAGTAAAGCCATGCAAACTGCCAGCGCCACCACTGCAACACCAATTCCGTGCTACCCTCCGTTCACAGCAGCTCCTGAGCCCCCTACGAGCAGTCCACGGATGACCGCATTCGTCTTGTCCTGGGAAGACGTCGTTGCACCCATGTCGTTCCTGACGAAGCGGATCGGTCTTCAGCCCACCAGAACTCGCGTGGACGCTGCCAAAGCCGCGTATGTCCAGGATCGATACCTGCAGCAAGCGCTAGCTGCCGTCGACGAGCAAACCATCGAGTTGCTGCGCACTGCTTCCGCTTTGGGTCCAGTCTTCTTGGTCACAGGCCAAAGCCTGAAGTACATGGAGATCATCTGTAGCTCCTTCTTCCCGAGACTGGCCCACTGGTTGGCCAACGCCGATCTGGCAACAAGCTCCCCAACTTGTCAATTCCGTGTGCGAGTCGTGGCAGCTCCGCAGAAATTCGCCACCGCAACGGAGAGCTCGATGTGGCTGGCACGAGTGTATCAGCAGGCCTGCAAACTGGCGGTGTGTGATACGCGTGGCGTCTGGACCGCGAGCGCAGCGGCACTTGCTCAGGCTGGGCAATTGCTTCAGCACCGAGAGAGCGGGACGTTGGGGCTTGTGAGTATCAGCGTGACTGCTGCAACTCAAGCCTCGAGCATTCGCGCTGCTTTGGGTGTCGCTCCTTTTGTCATCCCCAAGATGGTTCACGTACAGGGCGGAGATTCGGCCAGCGCCCTCAATTTGGAGCATTTCTTCGCCCAGCTGCGAACGCTTGAGGGATACATTTCTGTTGCTGCAGCTCACGGTAGCGCTTTCTCTATTACTTTGTAGACACTGGATGTCCTCATGAATTGGACAACACTTTCATATAATCTTAGGTTGTCACTTCAACTTGCCTTGTTTTGTCCAATCGGTGATGACTACCCCACTAAATCCGATTGTTTGACCAAGTTTGGCCTCAAGAAGCTGATTGTGCCTGCCCCCTTCGTGATGCTGTCTCCAATGCAGTCAGAGGAGCTGATGCAGTCCAATAGCAGCACAAGCATCGACATGAAGTACGTTCTGTCCTCTTCTGACTCTGTCACAGGCTCGCGTCGGTCCAAGCAGCAGCAGCAGCAGAGGAAAAAGATGAAAAGACGGGGGCGATGTCTTCCGGTCCTGTTCGGCCTTTCCTGAATACTTTGCGCGTGTGTTGGACTACCGTCAGATGGACTTGGACGCCACTTTCTACCAGATGGTGACGCTCTGTGTGCAGCCTTCCAAAGTCTACAAGAGCGCCTACTACCGCAAACAGACCAAGAATCGCTGGGCCAGAGACGACCCAGCCTTTGCAGTCATCCAGTTCGCCTTCCTCCTCGTGGCGACCGTGGCGTGGGCCATCGCCTTCCATGTGGACAGTGCAGCCAAGTATCTCTCGCTGCTCTTCCATGCTGTGATCGTGGAGTGGCTGGGCTTTGGTCTCGTCATCTCGACACTCTGCTGGTGGACAGCAAACCATTACTTGAGACAACGCAGCCATGGCATGGGGAGGCGCTCTATGTGGAGCAGAAAGTGGAGTGGCAGTTCGCTTTCGACATCCACTGCAACTCGTTCTTCATCCTGTTCCTGTTCCTCTACGTGCTGCAGGTATAATGAAGCTATGATGTCGGGATGGTTGGAGAGTTCTTGTACTTACATTTGTGATTGGCCTTTTGTTGTAGTTTTTGCTGGCACCTGTGCTGGTGTCAGACTCGTTTTTGATGCTGTTGGTCGGCAATTTGCTGTACTCGCTGGCCTGGGGATTCTACACGTACATTACATTCCTGGGATACATGGGTACGCGTCGATGGAGTTGTTGTGGTTGTTTCCGTTGGGAGAACTCTATTGATGCTGACGAAACACCATTGCTTGTAACGTAGCACTCCCGTTTCTACATCGGACTGAGCACTTCTTACTGCCGCTCATTGTGATCATGGCATTCTTCGTCTCGACACTAGTACTGCAGGCGGTGTTTGGCGCCCAAATCAACATTGCGCACATGTCGACGCACTATTATTATGCTCCGTAGTGCTGCCATCAAGACTGTAGCGCTCATGTAAGCGACCAGCGTTGTTGAGGTACTGTACTGAACTGCGAGCAATAGATGTTTCTTGCCTTGTCAGCGACTTGCACAATTAACAGTGACTCGCGTACGCACTAGCGTCTATTAGTTATAATGAGCTGCACGTGAGCTCTTCAAAAGAGTACAAAAGTACAGAATCTTCCCTGTACGAATTTGACTACAAATTACTTACTGGAAGAGCGCCGCGATAATCACGGCCAGCACTGCAATTAGCAGCGCGCTGTTGAGGCTCGAAGCAGAGGAATTGTCCGATGAACCAGCAGTACTGCCACTTGCGTCCAGCGATCCAGCAGAGGCGGCGGCGTTCAGTGATGAGTTGGTCGCAAGCCAATCCTCCAGGAATTCACCAAGTTCTTGGCCACCAGGGCTGCGGGTAGCGTTGTGGAGGTAGTCGTTCACCGTGAGGAACACGTGCTGGGAGCTGTCTACGTAGAAGGTCGAGACGTCGTCACTAATGTTCAAGTACACGTCGATAATAGCCGTCATGTTCGAGAAGAAGTCCTCCTCACTGATGAGGTTCGTGAATGGGTAGCCCAAGATGCCCTGGTCGACCAGTGCGTAAAAGTACCGCTGGGTCCGGTCATACTTACTGTTGAGGAACATCCATTGCGCGGCTGGCACGTCTTCAATCATGTACGAAATCATTTCCGACACAGTCAGTTTGTTGTCCTCGCACTGATCCATAATCTTCGAAGAAGCCTTGATGTCAAGGTCGCACGTGCCGTAGTACGAGATCAACTGACCAGCAGAGTAATCGCTCGGTAGTACACCCACGTAGCTGTCGGCAAGCACAGAGTAGCGAATGTTGTTGGTCTCGACCTGCCAAGTATCCGCAACGAGAGCACTGAGAGCCTGGGCACCCAAAGCACCGGCACTCGATCCGCTGATGATGATCTCTTCCGGGTTCGGATAGTTCTCGAAAGCCCAGTCCAGCACAGCCTTGGAGTTGTTATAGCCCACTTGGTGCAGCGTCATGTTGTGGCCCAAACATTCAGGCATATTGAGTAATGCGTACAGAGGACTGTCGGCGATTTCTTTGGTGCTACTGCCGATGTGGAGGTCGCCCGTGCAGTACGGCAGGTGCACGATGTTGTAGTCGTTGAAGAGGTTCTCGTCGTTCGAGCGGTTGAGAACGCCAGTGCTCAGTGGCTTGGCATTGGGGCTGAAAGTCTCGTACATGCACTGTAGTCCAAACGCACAGGTCGAGTCGTCAATGCAAGCGCCGCCGCCCTGGAAGTACAGCATGAGCTTCTTCTTGTTCTGGTCGGGGAAGGGAACACTTGGAAGAAGTAGGTGGAGTTGGTAGTGAAGTCGACGCTCGAGTTGGAGAAATCGTCGAAGGCGCAGCGAGTGTCGCCTCCCGGGTAGATGACTGCACTGCTGTCGAGCGCGGAGGTGGTGAGATCGTCCACAGCGCACGAATTCGAGTCGCTCATGACGCAGACCTCGTCTCCATCGCGGATTTGAGCCTGAGTGAGCGCTCCCAGCAGCGCCAGCGATCCGGTGAGTGCCAACTTCCACATGATGAGATGGTCCGATTCGTTCCCGGGGAGCGAAAGCACAAGTGAGAAGAAGAATCACGGGGTGGCCAACAACCCCCTTGCAGGAATGACAGGCACAGACCCGGCTGCCCTGTCGTGTGCATGGAGCCGGACGGAGACCTTCGCCTGGACCTTTTTGCGCGCGGTGTCAAGTCATGGGGCACTTTTGCCTACACCCAAGAATCCTTCCAGATGGGAAGCTGCTTTACTGTAGCCTACAAGTCCGTTAAGTCGACGGGGTGCTCGCAGCATGGAGCCGCACAGGCGTCCAAAGGCATGGCGTGTTGGTCCAACACTGTCGGAATCGCTGTCAGTGACATCGACAACACTCCTTGATCCGATCAATGATCGGTCGGAATGCTGGCTAGTGTAAAGTCTCCACAGCGAAAGTGGACTATCGATCACGCACGGTGCTACGGTTGTGACCTACCTGTCACGACTCGTGACCTGCGTGGCCACGCAGCACACTGGACAGCACACGCAAAGATCGCAGCAGCGAACTCGCCGGGGCGTTTCCCCGAGCGGACCGCCAAGAACCTCGCAAGTCGCCCGGCACAAGGCGAACGCATGCAGAGTTGACGCTGTGCATTCAAGTCGACTCAACACCGATGCAGAATCTGTGGCCGTTTTTCGTCACTGCGGATCACCTGCTGTCTTCACGCAAGCAGACACTTTCCAGCGACAAGTAGATCCCACCCTCGGTGTGACCGGCAGCTCCCGTTGTTTGTTAGCTGCCGGTTAGTCACAAGGCCGTGAGTCACAGCAAGGTTGGTCTCGAGGCTCGTGCTGATCAGGCTGCGACTGACGAGGTGGAAACTGCGATTCGAAACACACAGCGACTTAGAACTTACGGTTGACGATACATTATTCGAAAGTGTCTCCAAAGTAATAGAGAAAGCGCTACCGTGAGCTGCAGCAACAGAAATGTATCCCTCAAGCGTTCGCAGCTGGGCGAAGAAATGCTCCAAATTGAGGGCGCTGGCCGAATCTCCGCCCTGTACGTGAACCATCTTGGGGATGACAAAAGGAGCGACACCCAAAGCAGCGCGAATGCTCGAGGCTTGAGTTGCAGCAGTCACGCTGATACTCACAAGCCCCAACGTCCCGCTCTCTCGGTGCTGAAGCAATTGCCCAGCCTGAGCAAGTGCCGCTGCGCTCGCGGTCCAGACGCCACGCGTATCACACACCGCCAGTTTGCAGGCCTGCTGATACACTCGTGCCAGCCACATCGAGCTCTCCGTTGCGGTGGCGAATTTCTGCGGAGCTGCCACGACTCGCACACGGAATTGACAAGTTGGGGAGCTTGTTGCCAGATCGGCGTTGGCCAACCAGTGGGCCAGTCTCGGGAAGAAGGAGCTACAGATGATCTCCATGTACTTCAGGCTTTGGCCTGTGACCAAGAAGACTGGACCCAAAGCGGAAGCAGTGCGCAGCAACTCGATGGTTTGCTCGTCGACGGCAGCTAGCGCTTGCTGCAGGTATCGATCCTGGACATACGCGGCTTTGGCAGCGTCCACGCGAGTTCTGGTGGGCTGAAGACCGATCCGCTTCGTCAGGAACGACATGGGTGCAACGACGTCTTCCCAGGACAAGACGAATGCGGTCATTTGTGGACCCTTTATGCTGGAACATATTGTAGCTGCAGCTAGTAGATTCTAAGCGCAGGTTTGTGCCAACAAACCTGTGTGCATGTGTCCTTTGGATGACAAAAGTTTGTTTGCTGATTACAATCCGAGCAGAACTCCATTAGGCACGACTCGCTGTTTTCATTTTGCTACAACATCCATCGTCGTGCTGTATAATACAGTAGCCATGCTTGGACAAGAATCGCACAAGTTTTCCTGAACTGGTGGGTCGAATTCGGATGAGTCCCATGCTGAGTTTGCACACCGAAATTCAACGTCAACGCATCAAACCACTTCAACTTGCATCTTGAAGATCCGGCACGATTGGCACTGAACGGGAATCGCATCCGCCGCTGTTTAACCTCTTGCCGTCATATCCTGGATAGCTGTATCATTCTTCTTGTGCGCAGTTCCGGCACCTTCCCAGCGGCCACTTCGGAAATCGCTCCGTCCAGCGCCCAAGGACCCTTGTTCTGCTCACGATTTTCATCAGTGATGACTTTCCGACTCGCGAATGCCGCCTCGGTTCTACTGGCCATGACGACTACCATGGTGTCGCTGCCCTTTGCGACTGCCGAGTCGATCTGTACTCTCAGCGCCCCAGAAACCTGCGCCGTTGAAAACCTCAAACCGTCCGACGACGATGGCAGCGTGCTCATCTATCCAGGCGGTAACACGCGCTGTGCTTTTGACGACTATCAGGACACGGCCACGACGTTCTCGACGAACTCAACCTACTTCTTCCAGGTGTTTCCGAATTCGGATCTAGACAAGTCCAAGCTGATGATCCTCTTCCAAGGTGGAGGTGCGTGCACAGGCGAAGACACCTGTGCGTTCAGCGTTCAGTGCTCACTCGCAGCCAGCGCTACACTCTCCACAGCTGCGACTTCGAGCAGTGCCGGTGTATTGAACCGCTCTTTGGAAAACAACATGTTTAGGGACTGGAACGTTGTGTTTGTGCCCTACTGCACAGGTGACGTCCACATTGGCAACCGGATCACTGAGGACTTTGAAAGTGAATATGTAGAGCAGCTAGGCAACTCGCAGTGCCTTGGACTGAACTACTCGATGCACATGAATGGATACAACAACACCATGGCAGCGCTCGATTGGGCTCTGCAAAATTATCCTGACGTCGATAACCTCGTCGTGGCCGGTGAGAGCGCAGGTTCGCTCGCAGCCCAGATACACAGTGCACACATCGCAAAGATGTGGGAAATCGACGCCAGAGGCGCAAGGTTCTCAGTGATCCCGGACAGTTATGTGGGTGTTCAGCCAGAGGAGATTCCAGGGTCCGTGTCGTTGTCGTATTACGGAGCATGCCGAAATGATTTTAACTGGCCCGACGACATAGCAGCTGCTTGTGACGCCGGGACGGCATCGACCACTGAAATGACGGAAGCGCTAATGGAGGCAGAGCCCCAGGGCAATTGGCTCTTCATCAACAGCAAAGGAGACTTAACACAGCGATACTTCTACGCTGTGATTGAGGATGGTATCGAAGGATACCCATACACGAACTTGATCTCGGAAGAGGACTTCTACAGCAACATGACAGCGATTTTGAATGCCTACAAGGCCGTGAGCTCTCGCGTCACGACATTTTACGTGGAAGGCACGAAACACGTTTTCCTGGCTGATTCAAACTTCACAGCCTACGAAAGTGACGAAGGTTTGCTGCTGGGTGATGCCATTAACGCGTTGCTCTCGGGTTCAAGTGTGAATTCCACGTCGATAACAAATAGCTCGACTTCAGCGTCAGCTACTACCCAAACGACAGCAAACTCGCCATCGATACCGTCAGCTACCTCGACAACGACGACGTCAGTGACCAGTTCAACGCCACTTGCTTGCTAGCAATGTGTACGGTGGCAGATACCCAGGAAAATCCCATAAACGTTGAAGTCGTAGTGTCATTCGAAATGTAACTTGATTTTGAGTTGAGGACTCCACGCAGCCGCCTCCAAAGCACTAAAGTAAAATACAGTGCCCAGATAATATCAATTGACAGTATTGGGCAATATCGAGTTGAATTATTCGGATACGTCGCAAGCATCATCTGGGTCTGCTGTCTGACGGATAATATCGTTGTACGCAGAGAAGTATGCGTGCTTCTCGACTTGGAGGGTCTCGATGATGGTTGAATTGTCAGCGGCCGCCACATCAAGCTGGTTTGCAGCGTTAATGAAAGTCATTGTATCTAGTTCCTTGTAGCTCAGCCCTGTCATTTCATGGAACTTGCGTATACGAAAGTCGCGCGCCGCTTTCAGAACTGTAATGCCGTCGGGAGATCCTACTGTCAAGTCGTCGACAATATTTGCGTCTAGTTCCGAGTCCGATGTCATACTCCGACGATTCCAATTAGCCGAGCCGACCGACAGATAGACATCGTCAATGACCACAATCTTGGTGTGGATGTACAGGTTGCGAGCACTCTTGGTGCTGTACAACTGGAACTTGTTCGGGTATAGCTGCTGGATTGGTGCCACCATTTCGAACACATACTTTTCGTACCCTGTTATTTTCAACCCAGTGCTAGGAGGCTGAACAATGACGATGAGACGCTGGATGGTCGGCATTACCTCCAGCAGCACGTCTAGCAACTCGGGCACCAGGATGAAATACTGATCCTCAATGTAGATAAAGTTCTTGGCGTTTCTCAATGCTTTAATGCGAGCTTGGAGCAACGACTTCTCTCCATACGGCGCAAACTCTTTGTAGTGTTTGTACTTGCAGCTGAACGTACGGACGATCTGCACATTTTGGTGCCCCAAGCTGGAATTGGTAGTGCTACTGACATAGTTCAGCGGTGCGAGGTCTGAGTACGGAGGGTTTTCGAAATTGACAACGTCGTCAATGAGACCTCGCGTCGGCAAGTAGTCCGAGTTCCAGCGAGCCAGAAAGTTTGTTGCGACGTCCTTGGCAGCAGGTCCGTGGATACGAACGTGTGCGTCAAGCCATCCATCATAATCATCATTAACACCTGCTGCATCGCGTACAGCCGAGACATTGTGGTAAATGGTATCCCACCGATCTGAAGTGATATCAATGCCACCGACATAAGCTACTGGTTGGTCGTTCTTCCCCGTCGAATTAGAAGACGCGATGATGATATTCTTCTGATGATGTGATGCCGTCGGATTGGTTAAACGATCGTCAAAAACGAAAAGTGGCTTTTCACCCGTCACTGGTGATGCCGGCAAGGTATTCATGGCATTGCGCACAGCGATATTCGGTACCATCTCCTGTTTATTGGTCCATATGAGTGCGTTGAAACTTCCACCTCGTTCGATTACTCCAGCAACCACGTCAAGGAATTGCGATCTACTGCCGTTATCAATATCAGGTTGCAATGGGACTTTGTGCGTTGTCCACGCTGACATCATCACGCGATCTCCCTCTTTGGTTGTTGACAGATCATCGAACACAGCGTCAAAGTACTCTTTCGTGACACTGTACGTCTCAACATCATTTCCTGTGGTGTAAGTGGCCATGCCGATACGAGGTGATCCACCGCGTGAGGCTGTGATCTCCTCCTCTGTCAAAAACCAGTCCGCCGGTGTCAACAGGGGTTGGTCCACTGGTAACCTTGAGCCGTCCGACAAATCCAAGCCAGGGCGGTTGATGTACTCGCATGTGCCTGACAATTTTTAAATTCGCACACATGACACGGCTCGCAAATGCACAGCCTCGTTACCATGGACAACACGTTGCTGATTTTGGTGCATTCGACTCCCGTGCGAGCACTGGAACTGGCGACCTCGGTAACAAAAGCAACCGACGGAATGGTGAGATCGCTTGGGCCACTTGAGGCAATACTAAAGTTGTTGTCCCCCGAAGACTAAATGTTGCTGACCACGCCGCAGTTGATGATAAAGCTGCTGCTGCTAAAAGATCGGCACGAAGGCTAGCTTCTGAATACGACATCTTGAGCCACGAGCTGCCATGCTTCTAGATGTACTGCAAACAAGTTCGAGACGGGTGCGCTTTGTAACTCCAATTGATTTGTGACAAAGGTGACAGATCTGCAGCTTGGCGAGCAATTCGTGAGGCTTCTTGTTTAGCAGGCGGTATCCCTAGGCTTCGAAACTGGTTCGAGTTCATCTGAAGCAGTGAGCGCTGCAATCGCGCGGAACCAGGTCGACTGGAGCTGGTTCCTGGGTACACCAGTCCCAGAAAATGGGCAAATCCACCGGTTGTTTATCACTTACCTAAATACATATACCACGTACGGTCTCCACGAGACTAGCGTTTGATCGGGGCAAGAGTCCAATTCAAATTGATGATTCTGTACGTCAATTGACACGACAGGCATTGGTGTCGTGAATTATGCGTGGCATCATTACTGTCACCAGTCTGTGGCGAAGCGACCTCGTTACAGTACAGTACTCACACTGTGAGTCACAGCCAAAACACACTCCAGCTGTATGTATCTTGAGATTTGAACGTCGGCGAGACCAATTCATGGTTCACTGTCATCTGAAAATCGGAATCCTCCTGGCAGGCGATCGTTTTCAGGAGCCTCAGATTCATGACTCCTCCCCTTCACTACACTACAGCACCTCCATTGATAGACGTTCACCCGAGTTCACTCACGTAATAAATATATTGAGCTCTGGCGCTTGCCGTTAGCCACGCCAATAAAAAATTGGCGGTCGATTACAGCCACACGCCTCCATCATCGTCTTCATCCACGCTTTCTTCGCCATAGTCATCAAATCCTGCAATTATTTTCTTTTCTCTGCTCTTTGGCGTATGACGAGGAGATCCATGCGAGTACGATGTACGTTGAACGGATGATCGGCCGGCATCAATGTCATCAGGATGATCGCGGTCACGGAAAACCTTATGTAGCGATGACCGAAGCTGATTCATCACGCCAGTATCCTCGAACTCCTCCGAATTAGGGTTCGAAGACACAGATGACCGCCAGCTCGCTGCACTACTATTCATAAACGCGGATCGCCGTCGTTCACTTTCAAGTTCCTCACGCACACGTTCCAGCTCATCCTGTACCTGTGCAAATTCTTCTGCCTTCTGCTGCTCCAGCTTAATGGAGCGTTGCTTTTGGTGTTGCGCAGCAAGCCGCAAGCACTGCTCCATTTCCTGTACTGCAGCACGCAGTTGGTCAGCTTCATGTTTGGCTGCTTCGAGTTCCTCCTGCAATTTCTCCTGTTTGCCGTCCGCAATCGGGTCGTTTGTTAACGGTTCAAACTTGCGCAGATGGTCAATCTGGGGCAGCCCAATTCGAGCATGTAGCTCATTGATAAGCTCAACTTTTGTGTCTCTCGTGGCGAACCACCTGCCGCTTGGATAGAAGGTGCGCGAGGAAACAACTCGCTGTAGCCATCTTCCCCCTCATCTTCGTCTTCGGACCCAGTTACATCATTTACATCATCAAGATCTTTAAATCCCTCATCGACTTCTCCAGTGACATCATTGAAACCACCACGCCTTATCATGATCTCCTGAGTAGCTTCTGCTGCAGCCTGGGCATTCAATTCTGCCCGTGCCTTTGCTTGCGCAGCTTTACGTGCACGGTGGTTGCTCACAGCACGCTTCATGTGTCCTCGGATCTTGGTCAGTAGTGCCAACTGATTCAACTTTTCCTTCATATTCTTATTGTCTTGTTGCATCTTGGATACCAGTTGCTGCTTTTCAGTCATGGACTTGTAGCGATTCTCTTGCGACTGATGATAGGCAGCTGCTAGTGCTTCCCGGCTCGAGTCCTTGGCTAGGACTGCGTTTGTCCACTCTGAAAGTCCCTCAGCACGTTGCAACAGAGCCAGTGCCTTGGCCTTGACAATCTCCTGTAAATGCGGCGCTGCTTGGCGTCGTCCGATCTCAATCAACAGTTGTCCTGCCTCGATATAGGCGCCGATGGCTGTGTGTGGCAGCTGTCTGCGTTCACTGTCCATTGCAGACTGCGCGATCCTCACTGCTTCCTCATAGTCTGGGCCTAGTAACTGAGCAGCTGTGAGTCTTAGAACGTCCTCCTCTTGTCCTTGATTTTGCTCTGGCCGTTGTTGTTGCTGCAGTGGGGCATTGGGACGCTCTTCCGACGTCTGGAAGCTCGCAGAATCCGCAGCTTCAGCAGAAGACGAGCGTCTAATGATGGTGACAGGAGGACGAGTTGAAAACCCTCTAGAAGAGCGTCGAGATCGAGGCAAATCGTCTCCGACAGCGACGGGAACTCGTTCAGGAGCGGCCACTGTGCTGCTTAGAGGACTGGAAGGAACGTCCGGCCAGGAGAAGGAGGCGGCAGCAGCAACTGGAGCTGGAGGTGAAGAAGGGGCTTCTGGCAGCGACGGCGGTGGCGTCGGAGCGGGGCGTTTGCCAGCGCGTAAGGCTCGCAGACGCGCCTCCAAGTCCAGACGAGCGGCCATTTTAGGCGATTACGACGTTTTCTGGGTATTCTTTGATGGGCATTCTTTATGGATGCAAAAATGAAATAGGAGAGGATAAATGCAGTTAGACAGGTCATACGAACTTTTAGTCATAAAAGAGAGAGTGAACTGTGAATGAGATGTCCATTTTGTTCGCTGGAATGACACATGCACATGATGAAGAACTAAGTTGTATTTGTGTTTTCGTTAGTGATTGCAGATAAACGTAGTAGTGACGTATATCATGTAATTGCCGATCATCAGAAACTTTATCTCCATTCTCAGTTTGTAAAGCGCCACGTTTTGACAGGCAGCAGCGCAACGCTAGCTGTCCGTCCGCAGCGTCGTGATATCATCAGCAATCCGCGCCCCCAAAGCATGCACTAGGTCCTGCACGCCGATGCGCAGTTTGACCGTCTCAGCACCACCGCCGAACCACAAGAACGCTGGCTTTAATTTCGCAACATCTCCTGCTACAATGACCTGCACGCGTCAAAGGAAACAGTTGCAACACACATCAGATACACGCGCCCAATATCCTTTCGTCACACCAACTCCATACCGGAATAGGCATTTTCATGCCGAACGTCGAGACTCCGTTGTGGCCGAAACCAGTCAGCTTTTCCGACACCTGTACAGGGCACATACCAAAACCATTTGTCAGCACTCTCATGCATGGCAAATGCACAGTCCTAGACTTAGTCAACTCGTTCCATCGTACCTCTCCTGGAGCATGCTGGAAATTAAATTTCTTGCGTGAAGGACGGTCTTCTTCCGGAATGCTGTCACGCACAAAGCGACGGAGCTGCTCTGCGTCCAATCGCGAATTGTACTGCAGCACGACACAGTAATAACTGCACCAATCATCCGCTCGTCAGTAATAGCCCCTCCTTCATTTCTCCATTGAGTATGACCTCAGTGCACTCACCGACTGTTCAGTGGGTCCTCAAGGCCGCTGTTGGTGCACGCCACGTTCTCCACGATGATGCTCTTGCACAGGTGAGGGGTCTGACAGCCCAGTAGCTCTCTGTTCGTATGAATTAAAAGATATTAAAGTCATATCGCTATGCTTTCCATAAAATCAAATCTGACACGCAGCATACCCTCGTCGAGCCAAAGTCCACGAGTAATAGTCGCCTGGAGCCGTCTTGAGGAATGCGCTGGCCAGTTTCTCACGCTGCAGATGATGCTTGACGCGGTTGACGCCCTCGAGGTCGTCCAGAGAGCGCTCCAGAGCCGCCAGGCGCGTCTGCGCCGCCGCCACTCGCGCCGCCACCTCCTCGATCGTCGCCATGATGCACGTCAGTTTGTGTACCGTATACTTGGTACCGTTATGATTTCTCCCAAATACCCAAAATATTGGTACGATTGGGCAAAAATAGAACCTTGTCAAAAATAGAGCACGTTGAAGTGGAAAATAGAACCATCCGTTCGTTGGCTGTGGTTTCGCTCATAGTTGTTGCTGCTGCAGTCACACGTGACGATGATCGGGAAGCCGATGACTCGAGCTGGAAGCTCCAGAGGATCGGACGCGCACTCGGTGGTCTCTCTGAACTCTGTGCGCTCTATGGACCACGCTCGACTGCGAGACAAGGCACGGCAGTTGCAGATGGCCGACAGCTTGAGACTCGCGATGTGTGCGCGACTGCAGCAGAAGCTGCGGAAGAGTCCGAAAGTGGCGGAGGAATTGGCGTCCGAAGTGCTGCGAGCGTTGAGACTGAGAGGATTGTCGCCTGACGTTTCAGACCAAGAGCTGGCAGAGATCGTTCATGATCTACAGTTGAGGCGGCAGGAGAAGCAGCAACAGACAGCTCGCAACCAGAAGCAATCGACAGCAAGACAATCGTCGTCGAAAGGTAAAGAAAGACCGAGAAATAATAACACTTCAAGTGGAGGCCAAAAGCCCAGTCGGGCTGGGCCCAAAGGCGGACGAGAGCAAACCACTGCGAACGGAGACTTCGCGATTGCTGACGACGATCGATACCTGACGGCCACACAAGCCCAGCAAAGAGTATTGGCTTCTCATTGCCACCACGAGTCTCACCTAAGAAGGAGCGGGATAACGGCATTTGGGAGGAGATTGTCAAGTTTAGTTCCGTGGAGGAACAGATGGATGTGCAGCGAGATAAAGAGCGCAAGGCTCGCGAGCGACAAGAGTACAAGGCCAAGTTAGAGATGCAAATTTTGAACAAGCGCCAAGCCAAGCAACAAGAGCGAGAGCGCAGTGCCGAGTTCCATCGTCAAACGTTGGAGAAAATTCAGCAGGCAGAAGATGAAGAGAGGCGTAAAGAACAACAACGTTTGGAGCGAGAGCACCAACTGATCGAGATTCAGACGCAACAGCGTATGGCAAAACACCAACAGATGGAGCGTGAACAAACTATTAGAAAGGCGCAAGAGCATCAAGCAGCGGAACGACTTGAACGACAGAGGAAGGATGACTTGGCACGCGAGCAGGCTCGAAAGGATGCCGAGAAACGCCGATTGGAGCAAGTGTTCCATGAGAATGAGATCCAGCTCGAGAAAAAACGTCAACAGCAAGCACAGGAACGGGAGTTGGAAATCAAGCTAGCAGAGGAGTATATCGCGATGGAGCAGCGTAAAGATGACGCTCGCAAGCAGCAGATTGAGAATATGGCCGAGAATATCAAGAAGAAGATGAAAATCTTCGATGACACTGCCAAGGCCACCATGGATGCCAAAGCGCGCGAGGAGGATGAACGTGTTAAACGGTATCAACAGGAATACACGCGGAAGCAGCTCGAAGACGATCGTAAACGTCGAAGCGATGCTGAAGCACGTAGTCATGCACAACAGGAATACCTGCGAATTCAAATGCAGGAGAAGCGAGAGCGCGAGAAAGCTCGTAAACGAGACTTGGACAACCAGGCTGATCTGTGGCGGCAGGAACGTATTGAAGCTGAACGGCGTGACAAGTTAGCCAAGCAGCAGCGAGCCATTCGAAATCGATCGCAGCAAAACGTGCTGGTGCAGCAGATGCGTGAACGCGAGCAACGTAGTTTGGAGGCAGATCAGACACGCTTGGAAATTCAGATGAACGCGCGGCTACTAGGTAAGATTCACCACCAGGCGGGGGCGGCTCAGAGTCAAGCCGAGGATGTAGTCTCGGAGACGCAGAATCGATCTCGAGAGGTGAGTGAGTCATCCTAAGTACCTCGTGATCTATCTTACCTGCTGACGTCGCCGTGTTGCTTTTGTTGCTTCGGTAGCTGCAAGAACAGGAACGGCAGTCTCAACGAGCCATCAGATTTAAGGATTGAATGATTTATGCTAACTAGCAAGCGATATCCTCGTGCATGACCCACAACGTGCAGACGAGCGTTCAAAGGGAGTGAGTTTCAGCATACATTGCCTATCCGCTGCCGTGCCGCACCTTAGTCACACAAACGCACGAGGAAGCGGGCAACTCGCACGGCATCTTCTCGGTTATCCTCTGTTTAATCGTGGGTAGTTGGCCTTGGATTATCACTTGGCGCGGGACAATTCCTCTACGAACTGGCCAAGCTCCTCTTGCACCCGCTTCCTACTCAAACTATTGTCGTCTTTCAGCTCGAGCCACTTGGTGAAAGCCGAAGGCAGCACCGCTCCTTCTTTCACTAAATGATTCCACAAGTTCTTCACATCAGCTGGAGCAACAAACACCACATTAGTCAGCAGTTTGATCATCACATTGCACGTACAACTTCGAATAATCTACTACTCACCATAGTCAGTTCGCGTCTGCAAGATAGCCGACACTAGCCGCACCTGGGTGTCGATGTTCCCACAGAAACCCAATAGCAGCATGCAACGCTCTGCTGATGGAAGCTCTCCTTCCTTCGACAGATTGACGATGAACAAGCACGCATAAGATGCAAATACCGGGTCGGCGCGCAACTCATTTGAGATGTTCTGCTCAACGAACTTTACCAATTCGTCTAATGACGCTGCTTTGCTCGCACGATCCACAAGTCTAAACACAGACTGCAAAGGTAGTACATCCTCAACACCGTACTTCTTGATCCACTCTTCCATGTCCTTTGATGACTGCTTATAGGACGGGAACACGCTAAGCAGTGTAGTGTACGTTGCCCTCAACTCCTGCTTAGCCTTCTCCACGTCACCAGCCTTCAACATCTTCAGTATTTCACCGGCCACAGCAGCCAGAAAACCGCCGTCCACCAACTCCTCCATGGCATCCTTGTCTACCGACTGTAGACATTCACCCAACATCCAGTCCAATGAAATGCCCGTGAGCTTTGAGTCCTTAATGAAGCGCACGACGAAGTCAGCCATGTGTTCATGGGCCTTAGGCACATCGCACCACATATCGCCGCACAGTTCCATTGTTTTTCAATGCTGTATCGAATACCCACAAAAGAAATTGTCTTTGTCTCCAGGCTCAATTTCTCCAACAATTCAATCATTTTCACACGGCTCTCCTCCTTCGCATCCATCGCCTCCTTCAAAACCTCAAACGCGAACACTCTGTTCACATCTTCGTGGTTCTTGAATTCCTTCTGTACTTCCACAAGACAAGCCTCTGCCTCCTTGATGTCCACGATCGACACGAACTCTTCGGCAATTGACTTCGCCTTCTTGCCAATCTTCTCTTGAGCTTCTTCGTCGAGAGGAGGAATTACCTTGCGTGCAGGTGACTGTGGTTTTTCACACCAGCACCCGGGCCGCGGCGGCTATTAGGGAAGCTTGCTGGTGAACCAGCAGTACCACGTCCATTTCCTCGAACGCCCGCACCAAATGCAGCAGGCCGTCCAGAGGGTCCCGTCTTCACAGAATCGTCACGCTGAACGCCACGCATACGATCCAAGGGAGCGTCATGCGACTCGAGTTGCTTCGGCCACCCATTGAATTGGAGTGGTATACTGGCGCCATCGTCGACCGACTACTGTTGAATCCATCGCGGGAAGAGTTTGAACGACGGTCTCCCTAAAATGATCGCGATCGCGAGAACCTCCAGTTGGTGCACTACTTGGAGGAGCACGCGCTTCCCGTTCTGCCTCCTTTCGGATTTCAGCAATAGTCTTCTGTTTCAATTCCTTCCGGCGTGGCTCCCATCTGTGCTGGCGCAATTCAATGACATCCTTGATCATAAAAGTAATACGAGAAGATAGACGCTTGTCCTTCACTAAATGCTTTTCTAGGTAACGGAAGTAAGACTCCATAAAGCCCTCAGCACCATGCTTGTCCAGATCCTTGCCCATTGTGGTCAGTAATTTAACCAGCGACTCAATATTCTCCTCGTCAGGAGGGTCGTTCGGATGCACACAGACCAGGAGCCCGTCACTGTTTAGACGAACATCCATCAATTTCATGATACATTCGTGCATAATGCGCTCCTGGAGCATACCCTTGCGGTACAGTTCACCAATAAAACGAATGTTCCCGAGCATGCGTAGCTTCATGATCAAGCGCTTTTCCTCATAATCCGCTTCCATCTGTGGTGTGATCTTGCCTTCCTCCTTGTCCTTCTTGAAACTTTTCTCCAGCTCTTCATAGATGTTATCCTTTTCAAACTCTTCTTGGCATGCATTAAGCAAAATACGCTTAAATGAACACACCTTAAGAGCATGACGACTTGCGATCTCATGGCTTTCGTATGGACCTTTCAGAACCTGGTCATCTCCCAAATCATCCAGGTCTTGCCCTGACCAGTAGTATTTGGGGTTGCTCGGGTCTTCTTCCACCCAGACCTTAATAAACTTGTGGTTCTGCACACGGACTTCACTCAGCTTCATGTCTGAAGGGGCAGGTACCGGTTCAAAGTCATCACTACCAGCAGCTTTAAGGGCATTGCTCGCCGAATCGAACGGGCCAACAACTTCCGAGTCTGAATCTGGCATTGCCGTCCAGTAGAACTTTTTATCATCGTCGTTCTGGACAATCTTTAAAAATGACCACACCTTCCAATTCGTCTCAAGATGCACACACAAATCCGCATACATATCGCAGAAGTTTGGCTCACCCACTGCTTTGTCGAAGATGATTTTAATCACCGCTTGGAGCATCTCCAAGCTTTCCATGTTGATGGCCGTCAGCTGTCCAGCCAAACGATCGAATTTCTCGCGGGTCATCTTGTTCATGATGCCATTCACATTCTTCTTGGTCACTTCTAACGTTGAGGCATTCTTCGTAGGAATCCAACGATTTGCAGATCGTGTCAGTGGCTTCACTGGACCATCCAGAAGAGGTGGATCTGGAGGTCCACCACGACCACCACGACCTCCTCGGCCGCCACGTTCCCCTCGCCCGCTACGCTTTGGAAGATCCTGGGACCGTGCCCACTGACTACCACCTCCGCTATTGCCTCCACGTGACCCTTGTCTGCCTACAGATCCACCAGCCTGCTTCTCACCACGCTCCCAGCCACCTCCACCACGGCCTCGGCTCCCACCACGCGACACTGGGCCTTCATTTACAACTTCCATCGAAGGCCACGTTGAATCAGGACCAGTCGCAGAAGCCGGAAGCTCCTTGTACTGCTCACGGAAACTGAATAATTAATGAACATATGTGAAAGAAAGTGAGTTCCTGAGGTAGAACGACACGTTACATTCTGTCGTGCATGCAATACTCAAAATGCCGTACCTCATAAGAACCTCCAGCGTATAAGTCACCTTGCCATCGGACTTCTTCTCAAGAACAATGCTCACATCAGTCTTCTTCTCCACCATGGTAGGTGTTGGCTTTTCAACAAGTTCGCTTTTTGTCTCCATCTTCTGTTGCAACGCGGTCGGAGCTACATCTTGCGTAGAGGCCTTCTTTTGGCGAAACCGTCTTGGATTGCTTCGCTTCCTCTTGTTTCTCCTTACTGGGGGCTTGAACGGATTTCTTCGGAGACGACAGACCAGCTGATGTTGTCGTCTTATTCGTACTTCTGCTATAATCCGATGTTTTCTCAACAGCCTCCTCAGCAAGAGGCTTGGTCGTAGCCTTTTCGGCGACTTCCGCAACACTTGACGTGCTACCTGGTGCTGCCTTGAATTCCTTTGTTCCGTTGGTTGGTGCAACCGCAGTAAGAGCTGCCGCCCCACCTGACGGTGCCGGTCTATCGCTGGAAGACTTCTTTTGAGGGGATTGTTTAATTGATTTCGCAGCATTCTTGGTGTTTCCATTCTGTTTTGCGTCTGGCTGTTTCGTCGTAGACACAACCGCTGCAGGCTTCGGAGCTTCCTTAGGTGATGCCAACTCTTTCTGTGGAGTACGCTGCGTTGTCGTGTTAATAACAGCGGCCTTGGCATCCTCTGCAGCAATAGAGCTTGCATCGCTGGCACGTCCAGACGACGAGCTCTTGCCAAAATCAAGAGCCTTGCCAGTCTTGGGATCCACAATCAATAGTGCCTTCTTTTCTCGTTTCGGTGGGGGCTGGTGGTGCTGTTGCTGTGGCTGTTGGTGCATTGGCATGGACATTGGCACTCCCATAGGGGCATACCCATATCCTGCATGGGCATACCGGCGTACATTGGCTGTCCCCCATATACTGACCTGGCCCCATCATGTAGGGGAGGCATTTGCTGCATGGGTGGGTAATATCCCTGTGCTCCAGGGTTCACTCCGCGAGGCATAAATTGTTGCTGGTGCATAGCTCCTCTCGGGGACCACGCATTCTCTGGTGGTGATGTCCTCCTGGTGGTCCACGCATCTGCTGGGGCATTCCTGGCTGTCCGCCCATTGGGGGCGGAGGTCCATAGCCCATAGGTCCAGTATAAGGTCTTGCGTTCTGCAGTAAGGAATAGGTAAATTAATAATTAATAAAAAGTATCTTTTCCACCAGAGTTTGAAATAGCAAACCGTACAGGATGCAGATTAAAGCCTCCTCCTCCTTGTTTAAATGGTGGCGCATGGACGTCCATTCCGTCACTGGGTGGTGTCATGTGTGAGTGATCATGGCCGTCATGTTGCTGTGGGGAAGCTGTTGACTGCCTTTGGGTCTGTATTCTGTAAAGGGAAAGAGAGTTGGGCCACGTGGCGGTTAAGAAAGTCGTTTTTGTTCCTGTGATTGCTGCAGCAGTTGACTACCGAGGTGGTGCGGATTGCCGCGAGGGTGCGGACCGCCGCCGTTGGGGCCGTAGCCTCGGCCAGGGGTGGGGCTGGGGTGCTGCTGCTTCATGTTTCCATCAAGCGCGGCGCGATGATCCCCAGGTGTCTCGTTCTTCTTTGGCTCTCCCCTTTTCGCCTCAAAAAATCTCAACCAGTGCACTACGTGCGGTTGATGTGGTACACATCGATTAGACAAGCCAGTAAGTTCGGAAAACTTATTTCAGCCAGTCGATGAAGCTTTGCTGGCATAGAAGTGTCCCAAAAGTCCTACTAAGTTCGTCCTTCAACTTTATATCACTTTCGAACCTCCTGCAAAAACGCGTTAGCAATTGCCACGTTGGCGCTCTCTTCCTCCTCTCGCTGGCGACGAGAACGCTCCACTGCCGATGTTGCTGTCGATTGAGGAGATGGTTCATACTGCATCTGGGAGAGCTGCAGACATTTAAAAAAATCAGAATTGAATACATCTGACTTGTCGAGTCTGCAACACTAACGAACCTCTTCCGAAGGCACAATGACGGGGGCGAACTCGTTCAGCTCTGATAATGCTGCGCTCGGGTCCCAATGGAATCGAGAAGCGAGAAGTTGCTGCAGGTGAAACGCCTTCTGTCGGAGCTGTATGGAAGACAATCGAGAACTGATTAATATGGAGAAATCTCTTGTTGCATCTAGTATTTCGTACCTGAGGCGGGGCGTCGTCGTCTTCAATGAGCTCCAGTAGAGACAGCAAGCACGGGCTCAGGAAATTTTCACTAGTCGTTTGGTCCTGGAAAAAGTCTGCAGGGATCTATACATTCATCAATAAGCCATCGGCGCGAACCTGAACTCTTCCACTCCAATTGAATACCAGACGTACCTGCTCTAATTGTGTTCGAAAGACCTTGATAAACGCGAGGAAGAGCGGCAATTGGGAGGATAGCGCTCGCTCGCACGAGCACAAAAGCGCGATAAACTGTACAATGCCACAAAAAGAAAGCATCAATGCAAGTAGCGTCAGCGGACTGGAATGGATATGTATGGGACGTAGCATTCGGCATAGGATACCTGCTTCCACTGCTCCAGCGCAGCTAATGAGGATAACTGCAGGAAGACCAAGAACGAAAGCTGCAGCTCACCGAGAAGCTGTTTCCAGTTTCCGTCGAAGTCCGTTGCGATCAATTCTTCCAATCTCTCACTGCACAAACGCGCAAGTTGTGTCAACGTTAGTCTCACATGTACAGACTTCGCCACTTTGGATTGAGGTTGCGAGTCTCAATCTCACCTCTTATCAAAATGGTAAGCCGTTCTAGCCTCAGCGGACAGATCAGTTCGAGTCTTTTGTAGCGCGGTGAAGCGTACCGTCCGCGGAAGATCCGGGAAGTACGGCACAACGCCTTCCTTAGACTGTGTCGAACTCGAGGCGTCTTCAACTGCATCACCAGGGAGGAGAATTGATCCAAACTCGACGCCGCAGCGCTGCATAATCCCAGTCATCCCAGCAACGTCAACAAAATTTCTGTGAAGGACTGACCTCCGCCATTACAACCTACAGCAATTCCAACTCACCTTCAAAACGGATGGAGAAATGAAACCGGAGAGCCGCTGCCACGTTTTCAGGTGCTGCTTCGGGTACGGTCCTAATCCATTATCGAGCTGGAACGACAACACAGCGCCTGGAATTGCAACAAAACACCAACTTTCACAGTCAGTAATGGAAAAATTCAACCAACATCTCGTCCTAATAAAATCCATCGCTAGCCAACGCACGTTCGAGGTTCTCAATGTTCAATCCTGGTCGCGGTGGTCCCAGTTCCTCCTTCTCTAAACTCCATTCGCGCACAATGACCTGAGAGTGTCTCTCTATGTTGATGAAGAATCCTTGGCGAATTCCGTGCTCCTGCTCCCGCGACCGAAAGAGAACGAAGTGGACGCCTAGCGGGAGGAATTTAACCCCTTGGAACTTGGGACCAGTGCGGAAAACTTCGTAGTCGACGCCGAATTCTGTGGACGTTGGGACGTCCAGGCACACGAGGAACCCGCCAACAGCTGCGCTACTGTCTGCACCCGCACCTGCATCGGATTTAACGTGCTCTGCGTCTCGGAGCACTCGAGTAAAGAGGTCTGCAGCCGAGTTACCGTCCGCCCCAGCCATTTTATAACCGATTTATATGAGTTGTGCTAGAGGTATGGTATTGGGCATAACGCCGTTTTTATTTTATGAACCAACTCATATTCGTCTACAGGTAAAACCTGATGGCTACAGACACAGTGCCAATACTGTAGTGAAGGCCATCATCCAAGCAGCGATACGGTAGCTTAGCTGAGTCCCAGTGTTCACGACCTCAGTCGTTCTTGGCACTGGTGACAAGCTTGGTCGGCCCTCCGGATTCAGCAGATTATTTAGACCGCTGCTGTTGTCGTTATCGTCACCGACAGCAACACTTGATGACGACGACCCACTAGAGTCTGCAACAGCGCTAGCAGAAGAAATTGAAGAGTCCACAACACTCGACACAAGCGAGTCGAGATCAGCCTCACCAGCACAAGTCATTGCCGCCAACTGGGCAGCTGAAAAGCTGTTGGCTACTCCTGGATGCGTTGGGGTCATCGTCGCTGAAGTGGCGAAACCAGTTGAGGACGACCACTTGCAGCAGGGATCGCCAAGCTCTTCGCCATTGGTAGCACCGTCATTGTCCGAGTCCTCTTGGCACAGAGCAGTCGTCCACACCCTTCCAGCGTTGGCAAAAGCCCGGCCAAAGGCATTTAAAGCACCGCCGCCTCCAGTATTCATATGACCAAGAGCAACAACACCAGTCACTTCATTTCCGTTGGGGATACGAGACACGAAAGCAGGTCGTCCATCGCAAGATAGGAACACCATTGACCACACGAACAATCCCAGGGAAGACTTCATTGTAATTGTAATAGTTGAGCCTTGGCAGAGCGTTGGAAGCGGACCGGAGTAGTCAAGATGCAGGAAAACCTGGAATGAGCAGCAGCATAGAACTCGCAGGGCCTCCTCGCTCACAAGTGCTGCCCTTAGTTTTTCGGCCACCAGCCTCATACCATTGTCTTACTCGTTTTCAATCAATGCACGGGTACTTGACTAGGCGGTTATCTCGAGCGACGGGTGGTCGCTTCTAGTTGCGAAGAGGCAGATAGATCGTCCGCCATGGCGTCCTGGGTAGGATAGGATGGCTGCTGCATCCTCATGCTTTCTTACACGCGATGGCTTACGCGAGATGGGTCTCGACTGTAGTTGATGAAGAACGTGAAGGATGGATCCCTCATGAAGAATGTGAAAGATGGTTCACGTCGGTGAGAGATAACGAAGGCCCCTCCCGTTTGATCACAACTGACCAATAGTTTGCATGGTTACAGGTTGAAAGACGAGCTTGTTCGTTCTATTGGTGCCGGGGCAGAAGGTGGTCTCGACCCAGTACTTGAAGACCGCACGCTCAGGTACCGCTAGAGCTCTCTATCAGCGCCTTGCAATAGACTCAGTACGATGCTCGCGGCTTGTCCATAGATTTAATCGCTACAATGAGCGCCTGGAAGAGCTGTCAAGGGCCATGGCGCAGTATACAGAGGCGACGCAAGCATACGCCCAAGCCACATCGCAGCTGATGCACTCATTCTCAGCCTTCTTCGAGTCGCAAATGCAGGATGCCGAGGAAGGTAATCATTCCTGATGAAGCAAACAAAACTGATACCTCACAACCACCTTTGGTACGGTGGTGATAAACAGCCGACTTCAGTGACCCTCCAGGTGCAAAGATCCTGGCTCAAAGCGCACTTCGAGTAGAGGAAATTCAGCAGTCCATGCGCGAAAACGTTTTTGACGTCGCCCAAAGTCTCCAGTACCGCACTGTCGTTCAACCGCTGCAAGAATTGCGAGCAAGCAACGCTAACTTGAGTCAGCAGCTCCGAGCACTGAAGCAAAAGGTCCGACCATAGCTTGCTGTTCTCTGGGTGGTAAGCCTTCATGTAACCGTTGCATTCGTCACTCAACAACAGATCAGTGATTTCGACTCTGCCCAGCGAAATGCCGACGCTCAGAAGAAAAGTCCGCCGGACTACGAGAAGGCACAGCAGAAGCTTCAATTGGCAACGTCGTCTTTGACTGCAGTGGCGGAAAGCGTCGACTCTGAGATGAATGTGCTGGAGACTCGACGTCACACTGCCCTCAAGAACGAGCTGCTCACTGTCGTGGCGTCCCAAGTATGTGCTTCGTATCAAGCAAGTGTGCAGCAACCACTGACTAACACTCTTTTTCTCTCTCTTGTGAGTCAGCTTTTCATCCACTCGTGTGCCAACGACCATCTCCAGCAGCTAGTGCCGCTGCTGCCAGGCATTGCCAGACCGCTGGTCCTGCTGCTCGCTGAGGCTTCGAGGCGTCGTCGCAGCCAGTCGCAGCCCACGAATCCTCTGACTTCAGATGTGATGGGCGTCATCTCCTATGCTGGAGAGGGCTCTCGAGCGGTTCTGTCCCAGCCTGTGCACAGCCACAGAGACTCGTTGCCGGACGTCGCTGCCGTTCACCCCATCGCCGTCGCTCCGTTCAAGGTTCTATCTATTCTATGACAGATTTGGTCACAGTCTGGAGGCTTATGAGCGTTTGTTTTGCATTGGCAGGACATGCATTTTGCTGAGAAGATGGCAGCCAGCACCTATGCGCAACGACAGCAGTGAGCTTCTGTACATGTATGCATTTTGGTGGTCCACCTAATACATTCTATACTTTGATTGGTCAAAACCTGCTACACTTGAAGTTTGTATGTCGATCCTATGTGAGGCGGAGAGACGACACTTGAAACCTGAGTGAGCGACGATGCTGCAGCCTGCCATCCGCTGTGTTCGCCTGATGGGCGCCCGGGGCTTCGCCAGCCACGCCAAGCCCCACGTGCACATGCCTGAGACGGCTATGCTCACCAACAACGTGCGCGCTTAAAATCTGCCCCCTTTTCCTCCCTATTGGTCACTTTATGACTCCTTTTTGTTTGCTTTATTGTATGGTTTAGGCCACCCATGAGTTCAAGCGGAAAGGCTGGGAGTACTCTGCCTACATGGGAATGCTGGGCGGTCCATTGGTGCTGATTCTGGGCCTCAACAACGTCCCGGAGACGGACTCGGATGTGTTCGCCAGGTAAATAAATAAAACAACCACCAGAATGCTCGTGTTTTAACTAGTTGAAAGACTAACTGTGGGGATTTTGCAGGGAGGAGGCTCTGGCTAAACGTGCAGGTACGGAGTTCCTTGTGCGACGTCCGAGCGGCCCCGCCAGCCAGCGCTTCCACTACATCAAGTCAAGCGAAATTGGCGAGCCGCCGGCTCTAGACGAGGAGTGAACACCAAACTCACTGTTGTCTTGTCCTCATCGTGGACTGCACTCACCCTGCCCTGCGCAGACATAACAAAGTAAAGAGCAGAGGAAAGAGAGAGAGAGAGAGATGAAGCTGAAAGCCGAATCGGACAAGCAGAATCTGCAGATTAACGAAATGCCATTTGCAAAAGCAAAAGCAACACGAGAACGAGGAAAACCTGAGCAGACAGAATTGATGCACTGTTTACGAGAGAGATATCGCCCTGTTCCTCCTACACCTGTTGGTCGTTGAGGAATTGCTTGATCTCGACCGTCGTGCCGCAATTTGTAGTCGACAGGTCGCTCTTACTTGCTGTCTGCTGTCGGATGAGACCACCGAGGACGCCTCCAATTCCCAGCTCTAAAAAGCGACTCACTCCTTTCTCCACACACAGGTCCACACTGTCACTCCATCGAACAGCGTGCACGACCTGCTTCTCCAGTGTCTCTGCAATCTCTTCAGGTGTCTTAGACGTCGGTCGTGCCTCGACATTCCACACCACGGGGATTGTTGGCTCGCGAAGCTTGTTCTTGTGCAGTAGCTCTTGCAGGTGCTCGTGCAGTTCCAGACGTGCAGGCTCCATCAACTCACAATGGAACGGTGCACTCACATCCAGCATCACTGCTCGACGCGCCTTCTTGGTGGCTTTAGCTTGATTGATAGCAGCTTCAACAGCTTGTACATTGCCACTGATGACTGTCTGCTTGCTCGAGTTGTAGTTGGCCACTTGACACACTTGTCCTGTACTCTTTGCTGCCTCTTGACACAGTAACTCAGCGTCTTCAGGTTTCACAGGCATGAGAGCAGCCATGGCACCGACACCTGGAGCGACGGTCCGCTGCATGGCCAAGCCACGAAGATGCACGAGCCGTGCAGCATCCGCAAAGTCCAAAGCCTGAGCCGCCACCAGTGCCGAGTACTCCCCAAGTGAGTGGCCCAAGACGAAATCGACAGGTGGTAGCTCCGTCTCATGCTGCAGCACACGCAGCACTGCTGTGGACATTGCCAGCAGCACTGGCTGAGCCACGGATGTAAGCGTGAGCTGATCCACAGGACCCTCGACCATTCGTCGACGCAGACTGAGCCCCGTCGCCTCGCTCGCCTCCTCTAGCACGTCCCCTACGATGCGAGGCCAGTCAGCTAATAGGTCCTTCCCCATTCCTACACGTTGGCTACCTTGTCCAGGAAACACGAGCGCAAGACGACGCACCGCCATGTTGTGGTGATCTCTTCGGGAATCGACTGGAAAACAATGATTTGCTGATCTTACTACAACGAGGTCGATACAGTGGAATTGCTATTGCTCGTTATCTAATCATTCTCGTGCGGGTATTATAACCACGATTGTTTTCTCTCATTGCATGCTCAAAGCGAAGTCTACGCTGGTCAGCTACCTTCGCCCTCCGCGGCTATCATTGCGGTCGCGCCGACGACCACCGCCTCCGCCGCGTTCTTCGTGGCTACCTCGTCTGTCACCGTTGCGACTACGTTCTTGTCGTCCTCGTCTGAACATCATCCAAAAGCACAACGTTAACTCTTTCCATTAGCATCATACATATGAGCATTGCCATTTACATTTGGTCCCGCTGTTTCTGTTGATTCCCATTGTTGCCGTCGCTGCCACCGCCCTTGTTTTTGCGCTTGCGCTTATCTTCGTGCCCTCGCGCGTTCTGCTCGCTACCACTGCCGCCTCCGTTACCACCGTTATCACGTCTCCGTTTGCCATCAGGGACGTTGTTCACACCCGCGGGGTCGGCGTCAGCAGTTGGCTCACGCTCGCGCTTGCGAGAAGAAGACACGAGAGATACAATTTTGCGTGGTCCAGTACCGCTTCCAGTCGAAGTCGGTGTTCCGGCAGCTGCTGTCGGAGAGGCATTTCCAGCTGAATGAGACGTAGCAGTCGGAGAAGGGAGCGGTGGACGTGAACGATCACGAGCCATCTGTTTCGTGCGGTCACTAAATTGTCCCTCCTTGGCCTTCTCACGCTGGGCCTCTTTTTCTCGGCAGTCAGCTGGCGGCGCAGCTCAGCCTCGGATGGCTCTGTTGGGCGTCCTCTCTTTCGCCCGGACTCCGGTGAAGGTTCGCTTTTCACGAACTCTCGTTCTTGCGTCATCAATCTAGCCTTATTCTGTTCGGAATCCCGTTTTGGCTTGTGGAGCGAACTTGAGTCTTCTTTCGCTGACCCTCGCTTCGAGGATTCTGATCTCCTCTGTGTGTTTTCCTCCTCAACTTCTTCTCGCCCGTGCATTGAATTATCATTCCTCAGTCGATCGTGGCGGTCGTGGCTGCGACTACGACTGCCATGTTGTGACCCTGTATCATGCTCTCCCTGTCCTCTACGATTTCCTTCACCCCTTCCAGCGCGGTTAGCTTGTACTCGATCACGCCCACGCTCGCGTGAAGATTGACGGCCATCATTGGCATTCCCGCGGTCATCAGCGCGCCCATCACCTGACCGACTGCGACGCGGTGCAGGTGCAGGTGACGATCGCTCATGCTTTCGAGATGCCGATCCGCTACGACCCCGTCCGCCTACCCCTTCGTTCTTTACACTGTTTGCTGAGTTGCTACGGTCAACTTTCGCCGCAGAGGGGGACAAATCCCGATCTCGACGGTCTCTCCGACCACGCCTCTCTTCACCGATGCGGTGATCAGGAAGAGGCTCTACTGAGCTGTCTCTTCGTTCTTCACGTTCGCGTTCGTCGCGAGTCCAACGTTCGCGAGAGGTATCTGACGATACATCCCCGCGCCCTCCACGGTTACTTCCATCACGGCCTCGATCGTCACCTCGCCCCCTCCATGTCTCGACGTTTTGACCTTGCGGGTGTAGCTCCATTACTGTTTTCACTTTTACCCATCACAATCTCTCCACTCTCCAGTTCTTGGCTGTCAGCACGATTCGGAGTCCGCTTGCCTGCAACGTCACGCTTAGCTTTGAGCTTGTCGCTTGTTTCCTTGTTTCTGTCATCACGTTCAGCTAGGTGTATCTCATCGTCTTTGTCTTTTCTGGACGATAGTGCAGCCCCCAATGTCGTTGCCGATGACGCTCCTTCACGCTGGTTGCGTGAGCGCAGAAATCTGTCCTCTACAAGTGAGGCTTTCCGCTTCGTAAGAAGCGCAAAATATCGTTTGGCCATAATCTTGATGTCTTCGCGATCCTCGTTCGTGAGATTTTCCACTATAGACAATATTACCTCAGCTGTGCTACGGCCCGCCGGAAACACTTCAATAAGCTTTGTCAACACCACAAGCGTATTACGAATCTGCATGTACTCGCCGCTCGATAAAGCTGTTGTGTACACGAGTTCACACTGGTGATGCCAACGAGCGTATGCCACCTTAAACTGTCTGTGGCCGATTCGTTTTGTATCATCGTTCAGATCCAGACTCATGCCAATTTTGCCGTGAACAGCTTCGTCGTCATAAGTCGCGCCATTCTGATACCACCGTAGAACGAGGCCCAGCGTCTCCTTAAGAAAATGCCGAAATTACTCGCTTCACGCTCTGTTGAGCATAGCACTATCGCCGATACCTTGATGCTTACCTTGTGAATGTACTGTAGTGTGCTGAATTCTGGTGTAGCTAACATATGAATGCGCTCCATAAATTTGGCTACGAACAGCGCGTCTTCGGGTGACAGTAGAGCTCGCGGGATTACGCACTTCTGCAGCAACTCATCGATTGCAGTCAGACGCTCCGGTGGTTCTGCCTTGAAAAACTTGCTTTTCATATCCTCCAAACGCTCGTACACTCGTTTGCGATGAGCGACCTGGTCTTTCTGTTCTGTAGTCAGCACGTCTATCATTTGCGCTGATTTCTCCTTTAACTTTTTCCGCTCACTCGCGCTCAGGGAAGAGTTGGAAGCACCAGACACCGAGTTGCGCAGGCGCAGGATCTCAGATTCGTACTGTTGGAATGGGATATGGATATCGTACAGCGTCAAGCCCCAGAATGTCACGTACATTTCCCGTGTCAAACCTGTGAAACGATTGCTTTCCGGCTCGTCATCACAGCACAGTGCATGTTTTACATCTTCCAGGAAGTCCGGATTGTACATGTACCAGCTCTTTTCAGCAGTAGTGCGATTTGATGGCGTCCCGCTGGCAGCAGTGTTCCCACCACCAGAAGCGTGTACTCCTCGCGGGGCAGTTTGTAGCAAGGGGTCATCACTGCGCATAGCAGGCCGGCAAAGCGCCATCGCCAGCTCGACTGGCACGTTGTACTCACGCACCAACGAAGTAATTGACGGGAGCATTTTCCGATACACCAGGGGTCGATAACACCGCTCAAAAACTGCAGCAGTTGGCTGAGTGTGAGCTGGCATGTGTCATACACCCGCCCAAGCAGCTTCAGGTGAGGCAGTTCCCTATCTTCGTGAAACTCAATGCGGCTACGCATCTGGCAAATTAGGATGCACAGCGGTAGAGCTAAATTCCGTTTAATCAGCGCGTCGCGTAGCCGTGGGATGGCGCGCCGGTTCTGAAATTTCGGGTCGGTCGGCTCATACCACAGGTGCGGTCCGCCAGCTTGAGCTTCTAGCTGACTCACTGATATATCCTCCAAGCTTAAACATGATCCCATTTTTGTCAAAAGTTCGCTCAGGACAATCAGATCCACGGACGCCCAACTTTGAAGGCGCTGGATGAGGTATTGCAGCAGACCGGCTAGCTCCACGTTCGGGTATCGCCGATAGAAACTACCCGAAAAGTTTGCAAGGGACGTCAACCATAGCGAGACGTGGGTTCCATCCGATTTCATCGACTTTTGTGGCCTTGATAATTCGCTCACAAGAACAAACGACAGTGCATCCATGCCCAGAGGCGTGACGAACTTAAACGACTCCACAACAGGCTGGATCAAGTTATCATATGACTGAATCTGACGAAGCATTGTGCGGAACACAATTAACGGATTCGAGTGCGCGGCATGTGTTAAACTGCGCGCAGACAATTTTGCTCGATCCGCTGTGAGTCTTCGCATAACACCGCGCGTACTTTGCACCGCCTGTGCTTCACGAAGGCGCAATTCTGGAAATTTATCGTAGGACTCAAACCAGTGAAGATACATTCTGTAACGTTCATCGCATGGGAACGCCTTCAAGAGATCCCATAGCAGAAATGCCGTACTGGGGTTGCATTCTTGCATAGACATTGCCGGGAGGAATGTGTTCACCAACAGTGACTTGACCTTTACCAGCAAAGCAGCCTCACGTTCCGTAGTTGTCTTAGAGGCGTTAGACTGTTTGGCGTATTCATCGATCAGTTTGCCAACAATCCGTAACAATTGTGTAAATAGGAACTGATCGTGGAAAAGATGCGGGCCAAGCATCTCCACAATTGGAAAGACATTTGATATGCAGTCATCAAATGTAGCCACGGGGCGAATAAAGTGGTTACTTGGACTGGAACGGGGTGCCATTTTCTTCGTAATTGTCGTCGCGGGGGATTTCATCGATACCAGCTGTAAACTTTGAGAAGAAAGTGGCGCGTACACATCTGCGATCATGACTTTGACCACGGCACAGAGCTCCGTCGTTAGTGGCTTGAACGTGAGGGGTTTACACCCTGTTTCTGGAACCACGATATCATTTCAAATGCACGCTCCAGTGCACCAATCTCCAGAAGCCCAATTATTACCCCATACACTTGATTGTGATCTCTGTCCCGTTGGACCTTCTCAGCTGCTGCTGCTGCAGCTTCCTCTTCTGTGTTAGTCTTATTGCTGTCCTTCTTGGCTGCGAGGCTGATCTGGCCAAATGATCGAGCTTGTTTCAACATATCTTTTTCATGCTCCACGGCTGCTTTCACTATCTCGTCACGAGACGGTGCCAAATGTGGCATAAGCGTCTCTAATTCCAGTAGTTTTTTGTTCAGCAGCGTTGCAGCTAGACGATAGAGTGAGCGGGGCGTTGTGATGTCTTCGACTACTGGCGGTTCGCGCTTGTAGAACTGAAACTTGAAGCCCATAATGTGAGGCAAACTGTCACGCTTAAAGTTTCCAAGAAGCTGTGCAAAGCAATCGTTCCTCGGATGCATTTCGTACGCATCAAGAACCAGATCCAATACACGGTTAGCGTCGAGATCGAAGTATCCAATGAGTGCCAACAGATCGGTGCTCGTAGCCTCAAGTTGGTGCTTGGTTACGCCTGTGTGCAACAAAGACAGCACCTTGGAGAACCCCTCCGTCTCTTCACGCAGCAGGTTGTACTTGGTTTGCGTGTACAGAGTCTTGGTGTTAATACGCACCATCTTCTTGGCCAGCACCTGTGGCTCTGGGGCTAGCCCTGCGTCGTGCAGAAGGTCAAACTCGAGCGAAGCCTTGAGGTTCAGCAAGGACACGAGTTTCTCATCTGCCACGGCCTTCACCAATTGACTTAGATTGCGCCACTCCTTGGACGTATGGCGCTCGTGTCCACGTTCACTCGTCTCCACTTCGTTGCCAATCACCCACAGTAAATCAGTCAGCAGGTCGCAGGCTTTCGGATGCGTCGTCTGGGGGTCAAAACAGCACGTACAGAAGCCGTTAGAGTCCCAAACAGCAGCTACACTAATAGCCGATCAGGCCACAAGCCTCCTGTGTACCATCTCCGCGTCCTTCAACAGCGCCAGCACTTCTTGTCGCGTCAACTTGGTCTGTAGAACGATCCACAGCAGTTCGTACAGTAAACGCGGCAGATCTGAAGGTCGCAAAGGCGTTAGAATGCTCCCACGACAGAGAGAAAGTCGACAATCGAAGCAGACGCACCTGAATCCGCTTCATTACGTGAGAAACCGCTCAGAGCGAGCGTCAAATTCTTCAATCTGTCGGTCGAGCAGGAGTGAATGTGAAGGGGATCAGTTATATGACGATATGAGAGGTCGGTGGAGGCTCGAAACGCAGCACGTACACGTCGTGATGCCCAGTGTCCGTCCAGTGGTGCAGCACTCGCTCGCCGATCAGCGTGACGCCAGTACGAGCGCGCTCCATAGTCGCTCGATCTTGGCCACCAGCGCCTGCTGCTTGTGTGTGAGGGGGAAGCGTCAAATTTATATAGCAGTTTGTATGGTCATACATTGATGGAATACATATATTCTTAGTACAAATGTGTACGTACAGTGCACGTACAAAACCGTCTGCGTTCGTGCAGACATCGATGATCACATACCGCCGTCGTAGAGCAGATACTGCGAGCAGAAGAAAATGGTGAATTGCCGCGAGATGAAGGCGAAAACGTGTAGCAATAACACACAGGCGTAGATGGCAACGACCGCAACGACAGCCATCATGTCTAGCTCGTGGTCGGCACTCAATGAATGTCCGTTGATGCTGCTGACAAGAGGCTCCGAACCAGCCACGAGCCCCATCGTCAGCCCAACGACGTTTTGCAATGACCACACGAACATCAGCGCGGCGATGGCCCCAGGAATCCCAGAGCTGAGCATCTTGATACCACCGAAGTACAGCTGCGCGTACACGCCGTAGAGTCCTTCCTCCTGCTGCATGTGGATGGATGCACCATAGATCCGGACACGTTCACTCCTTGGTGAGACGAAGTTGAAGAGAGCGCAGTCTGTACGCAAGAGACGTCGAATCCACCACATCTCCACACGTTGGAACCTTGCAGCTAGTCTTGTCGAAGCGCACAGAGGAAGCTTGATCACGTAGAGAATGACGACGCAGAGAGCTGCAAACACCGAGAAGAGGCAGTTGAGAGCGTGGAAGAGCAGAGTCCTGTACGTCATAAGCTGGAAGGGGAGGAGAGCAGCAGCCACACAAACAAACACTCCTCACTGTACATGGAGAAGAGACGCTCGCTCAGACTGAGGCTTGGCTTCTGTCCTGCCAAAGCGTCGAATTCCGAGTCTGCCTCAACCATCGACACTTCGAAGGTGCCGTACTCGTCACTGGCGTCGGATGCCAGATCTCTGAGGTCTCCACTGAACTCCAATAGTCCTGGACCAACATGGTTTTGGTCTAACGCTGCCATTGACTTTTGCTCTTGCTGCCTTGTGCCTTCGTCTTCTTCTCGAGTGTCAGCGCTACAATATGACGGAACCTTCAACCAGCGACGCCACTCAGCTTCCCTTTCTCTCCCACTCCCCTGAGCAGGTGCTGCTCGGATCATGGAGCACACGTCGTGGCAAATGCCGCTCGCTGCAGGTATCCAGACTGCTTGGGGTCAGATGGCTCAAAGCCATGTGGTGCGGCTTTTATCGATTGCCTAATCGAAAGGTTTTCGTGCGGATTTAGTAGAATGTTTGCTAAAGATATGGCCATTTCCGGTTCTTTGAGACGATCGCCATGGCAGACGAGAGCGATGACTACGAGGGGCTCTGGGCGAAATACTTCGACTCCAAGCAGGACGTGGAGCTTCCCAATGGAGATGTAGGTCATATCGCAACTGACTTCAGCCAACTCCCAGCCCTATTGACTCAATTCTGACGCTATTTTGTCTTTGCTCAGACGTTCCGAGCATATCGCGCAGGCTCTAAAGGCCCTCACATTGTCCTGCTGCATGGCGGTGGCTACACTTCCATGACGTGGTGTCTAGTGGCTGTATGTAGTGTGCTAACACCTGCTGCAACTATCATAATATAGAGTGGATCTCCTAACCCCTACATCTACGCTGTAGGCTTTGCTGAAGGAAAACTACACGGTGCACGCCTTCGACCTCCGCGGCCATGGCCAGACCCACACGTCGCAGGACGACGACTTGGCAATGGAAACTTTGGTGCAAGACACGCTGCAAGTCTTGGACCGAGTGCTTCCCCTACAATCTCTGCACATGACAAAGCTGACGGAGATGCAACTATTGAGAACCCGCAGACGGTCATCGTTGGGCACAGGTGCTGCAACTTGAGTGCGGTAATCTGTAATCTATAAGTGATGATGCGGCTAACTTTTGCTATTTTATTTTACCTGATGGCAGTTTGGGCGGTGCGCTTGCAGTTCGCGTCGCTGCAACAAGCAAAGTGCCGTCTCTAGTCGGTGTCATGGTGATCGATGTGGTGGAGGGAACGGCTCTCGCTTCACTGAAGCACATGGGCGTCATCCTCGAGAAGCGTCCGTCTCGCTTCCGTTCCTACAAAGACGCTATTCATTGGGCCCTGCATAGCGGCATGGTGCGCAACGCTGAAGCTGCTGACGTGTCAATCCCATCGCAGCTAAGGACACTTGAAGACGGCTCATTGGTGTGGAAAACTGACCTCGCTAGCAGTGCAAACTTTTGGCGCGGCAAGTGCTACTTTGCCTAGTATTGCTCCGCGTTGAGTGCTCTGTATCTCTAAGATTGGTTCACTGTTGTTACTTTGTAGACTGGTTTCTTGGACTCTCAGAGCAGTTTTTGGCGCTCAAAGAAGCCAAGATCTTGGTGCTCGCAGGTGATTCATGCTTGGCGGCTATCTCGAAGTGGCCATTCTGATTATTTCTGAATTGCATGCTTATTTGAATTGTATTCGATCGCAGGCTCTGACCGCCTCGATACAGCCCTTGTGCGCGGCCAAATGATGGGCAAGTTCGAAATGAGGATCATGTACGGCTCCGGTCATGCGATTCAGGAAGATTGTCCAGACCAAGTTGCCACCGCCATCATGGAGTTCTCTAGCCGCTGCGCGCACAATCAGCGGTAGTATCTTCGGCGCAAATGGAGCTGTTAGACAGCCAAACAAGGATCAAATTTTGGCTGAGCGCCTCGCAAAAGCACGAGCGATGGTTCCGAAGGAGGGTATTCAACATGAATAAGAAGGCACGCTTCTTAGCAGTTTATGTGCATTATGTTTCGCTTGTGATTGCAGACTACAGTGACACGTACTCGTTCTCTAGGCACTGCAACCACAAAGCAAACTATCTACAGTGGTTCTAAACGCATAGTACGTTAAGCGTTTGCACGGACCTCGCAATGAAGTGTCGGCCCCGGAATGCATCACTTGGGAACTCTTTGAAGTCGTGTCGATGGCGATTTCGTGGGCGTCGTTCGTGGGTCGCCGTTCCTTTTTGGCAACGGGCTTGATGGCGAAGCGACTATCGCCATAAACGAAAACAGCCCCAACTACCAGCAGCACGCCAAAGTAGAACGAGACGGTGGCCGTTTGGTCGAACATGTAGTTGGAGATCATGCACGAGAAGATGAGCGAGAAGGAGGTGCCGAAATTCTTGACGATATTGTCCGAGTAGCGCACGACAGCTGCAATGGTAAGCCCACCAACAGCCTGCAAAAAATCACGGCAAACACGGACGGATGGAAACCGTAAAAGAATCCGTTTGTCCACACTTCGCCAACATTACGCACTAGGTCCACGCTGGCCACACCAACAGAGATAGCCGACAGCTGTAAGTTGCGCGTCCACAGCGGATCGAGCGTCTGCAGCGTTGCAATGCCCTTGTGAGATTTCATGACGCGCTCAAAATACGCTGCCGCCAGTCCCGAGTTGACAGCCAATCCGAGCATGATGCAAATGCCAATGAACCGCTTGCTGTCCATTCCTGAGTCCACAGCATTTTCCGAGGCAGTTGGCAATCGCGAGTAGGAGCAGATGGCCACACCTGCCATCAGCGCCACCATTGCGCACCATTGGACGATACTGAAGCGTCGATGCAGCAGCACAATCATAAACATGGCTGTGGTGATGATCTTGAGCTGGTACACGATCTGGTACGTGGCCACGTCCACGTAGTCGTACGCCACGAGTGCAAACATGTTCTGAAGCGCGTAGAGGAACGCCAGCACCGCCATTTTGGTGAGTCCCGTCTTGTCTGCAAACACCTCAATCTTCAGCGTGTGCAAAGAAGCCTTGACGTCTCCACGTTTGGTCTTCAGCAGCATCAGATAGCACAAGACGAACTTGAGCATCTCCACTAGCAGCACGACGGAACTTGGTCGATACTTTGGTCCTGACGTCGCTCGCGAGTACTTGGACACGATGGACAGCGCCGTGTTCTGCAGCACCAGCATCACAAAGCTCACGTGCTTGAGCGAGATCCCCATGCTGTCAGTCGACTTTGAGAGAAGAAAAGAAGGACGAACACTGAGTGAGCGAAGGGGAGAAGAGCACAATGAACGTTACTGTACCTGGTGGCCTTATCCGTCCACGCCAGAGGGCGTCCGAAAAATGCAGAAGTACGTAATGCGCCCGTCTCTGCTGCAAAACGGTCGTAGGATCGCAGGCGACACTAAAGTGATCCACACGGTACACTGCCAAGGTCGCTTGAAGCAAAAAGATGGCGTCGGGTTTTGGAGAGGTCCGTAGGTTGATGCTGATGACTGCGTGTAGGTGTGGAGATCACTAGCCCCACTGATGATATGTCGGCAGCTGGTGCTGATATTAGGGGACAGCCACATCCCTCATCGAGCCTCGGAGATCCCCGAGAAGTTCCAGAAGATGCTGGTCGGTACTGTCGGAGGTGTCTCGTATGCATTGGTTGCTGAGATTGTTGCGATGTGGCCAGGTCCCCAACAAGATGCAACACGTTCTGTGTACTGGCAATCTTGTGACGAAGGAGCAATACGAAGAACTCCGTAGCCTGGCGCCGAACGTGCACGTGGTGGCAGGAGACTGCGACCCGGTGCGCAAAACTTGGAGCTGCCAGATCAAGACGACGCGTTGATATTTTTTACTTGTTGCTTTAGGAAGGAGTTTATCCGGAGACAGATGTGATCACAATTGGCCAGTTTCGGATTGGGCTGTGCCATGGCCACCAAACTGTGCCGTGGGGCGACCAACACAGTCTCGCAGCTTTGCAGCGGAAGGTGTGGATGGCAATTGTGGATACTGTTGTTGACTACAATGGCTTTGGCTAAGCAACTAACCGGTGACATGTTTTTCAGCTGAACGTCGACATTCTAGTCTCTGGACACACTCACGTGTACGTTCCCCATAACCTTGTGGGTCACCAAGTCAGCGAGAGGTCTGATCTGGTATGACTTTTGGTTTGTGTGGTGATATTCAGATCGCACATCCGGACGGAGCATGGCAAATGGTTCGTGAATCCTGGATCCATCACGGGCGCTTTCAGCAGCTTCACAAGTGATGTGATTCCGAGCTTCATGCTCATGGCGCTTCAAGGTCCCAAAGTGGTTGCGTTCGTCTACGAACTCAAGGGCGACAATGTGGTTGTTTCCAAAAGCGAATTCACCAAAGAAGCGTAGTTTACTTGCTGCTGTTGAGTGACAATGCGGGGTATCATTGTTCTGCCTTAGGTTGCGGAAGGTTTGAATAAAACTTCCTTCTTTGGACCATTATGCTGCAAAAGACCAGGAGGGACTATCCTGGTGGCTATCCTGAGGTGCTAGTACTGTATGTGGGTTGCTGGTAAATTGGTAGTCTAGTTTGCTCTCAGTTTCAACTCATACTGACTGGTTGGTAACTATGACTGGTTAAGCTCTGCTTCAAGATCTTCGAAGAACACGGACGGATCCAAGATCACAGGATTTGTCACCCGGGGAAGCACACTCACCTTGCATGACTCATAGCGCCGCCACATTTCGAAACCGCGCAGTGTATGTTCCATCTCCTTCAGCAAGTGTTTGCGCATTGCAGCATCTTTGCTGCTATTGCTGTTGAGTCCGCTATTGGGCTCAATTGGCGGGGTAAGACCATTCTCTCGCGACTCTGGTGATCGGCCAGGTGTAAATACTTCAGAGTAAAATGAAACCAATTTTCGGTGTTGCAAACGGTAGACAGTCAAGTGGACCACCGACGCCATCTTGCAGCCAAGTGCTGCTAGACGCATGCTTCCAGCGTTCTGGAAAGTGCGGATTGTGCTCTCGATAAGCGACGACGTTTGGCCGAGCGTCGTGATGCACATGTCACCATATGAGTGGGCATGTTGAACATCCTTCTGTTCCTGATACGCCACCTTTACTTCCTGGAGCTTCAAGGCGTACTCAAAGAACTTTGCTCCTGAGCGCAAGTAGTATTTGCCTTGTGTGACCTGGCCTTCAGTGCCGCGCTCGCTCGTACCGCGACGATTTCCCTCGTGCTTCAGTCTACGTGCCTCATCCATCATTTTTGTAGACTCAAGACGCAATTTCTGTACATCGCTTCCAGGCGTAAAAGGAATCGTGAAAAATCCTGTAGGTGGCGGTGCAGCGTCTTGAGGCGACTCTTCTTTCTTCACCTCTGCTGACTTCTTCACATCCGTTGCAGGTGGTTCTACCTTCACATCATTTTTCTCTTTTTCAGGGTACGCTCCTGCTCGTCTTCCTTCGTCGATTCGCCAATTAATCTCTTCTTGCAAACTTCACACATAGCTGGTGCACTAGGAGCAACTGAAGCTGGAGTTTGTGCTGGCGGGGTAAGATTATTCGAGCCGTTTGACGGTAAAGAAGCTTCCTTGTTTGGCTTGGAATGCTTAGAAGAAGACGTCCTGGGTTTGCTGCTGGACTTGCTGTGCTTGCTAGACTTGCCAGACTTGCTAGACTTGCTGGATTTGCTGGACTTGCTCGTCTTGTTTGACTTGCTGGGTTTATTGGATCTGCTGGACGCAGTGTCAGGAAGTTGGTCTCCTCGTGCTTCGTCAATCGTTGGCTCCTCTGAAGGTGGTTCCTTCCATGTTACGCGCTCTACATCACCTGTAGCAAGTCTCCGACGAAACTCCTCGTGTTCTGGTGACGTATCGTCTCTGAAGGCGTCCACAGGCGATTCGTTATTACTGGTGTGCCGTACGCTGAGCAAGCAATCGCGAACGTACGTGGACATTTGCTTGTAATACTCCGAGTCTGGTCGATGTCGTTTCCGTGCGCGAACAGCTTTAATCGGGTAGGATGGAGATTCCAGTTTGCTATTACTTCTATGGTCGTTAGTTGTGGGTGAAGACTCGATCTCCAATGGACGCGTCGCTACTGCAGGTTCTTCCTCAACCTCCATAGAGGCGGCTTCCCTGTCATCATCATCACTATCTTCAACAGATAGCAAACTCTCATCGTCCGAGTCGTCAGCATCGGAGGCCGTCCTATCCATCGGTAATACCTTACCGCGTGAAATGGCTGTAGGAAAGCGAAGCTGCTTTCCCCGTCCCACACTAGAAGGCATAACTTCCACAGCCACTGGGTGTGCTGTGCTAGCATCAACCATATCAACGTCCTCATTCTCGTCGTCAGAAGACAGCGGCGTGGACGAGCCTTCGTCTGAAGACACTCCTGAATCGGCTGAGTCTACCGCACGGCCGTCTCCTCCTGCCGATCGCCCATGCAGCGCCGCCTCTTTGCTGGAGATGGCGCGACTTGGCGCGTTCTTCTTGGAGGATACAAACTTCCGTTTGGCCATCGCGTCGTTCTAGTCACAACGCGCAAAGAATCCAGAATCGAGGCAATTTAAGACCCAGTCTTAATACAATATGAAAACAATCGAATCAAAGACGCACCTCAAAACTAAACGGTAAAAGTCTCCGTCGCTTTTCGTCTATTTGTAGCGAAGTTTGCAGCGTCCGACGTGGCAGCAATTGAATTGTGACGCCGTCTCACGAGTGCTTTAGTCGCTCACTTGGCGCTTGATTCCCTTTCGGCCTCGAGGGACTGGAGCGTAGCCACTCTGTGGGATGAGCAGAGGGGGACAAGACTGCTGACTCAATAGAGAGACTCAGTCTTTCAACGTCCTCTCTCTCTCTCTTGGTGAGTTCGTCGACACTTGAAGGGAGAGAAGCGTCAATGAACCAACAGAATCAGAAAGAAAAGTAGCGGACGAGACACCGTCAGCCAAGCTGCCCTCGAGCCTCCACCAAACTTAAAGGAACTGTTCCTACTGCCGCGCGATGCCAGCAAAGGAGAGTGAATAAAACGCCAAAAAGCCCCCTGTACCATACTTTTTCAAGCTCATAGTATATTCTTTATGGAAGGCTGGTACACTGTACCTCTAAGGATGGGTACACCTCCGGTACAATGTACCACGCAGAGGCACTTTTTCTTGTGGGCTTATGCTGCACCAAACCGCCGCATGGCAGTGGCGGTCACAGACCGAACAAGTCAAAAAGCAGCTCCACCAAAAAGCTCTCGGTCTCTTGAGATGGACATCGTAACCACGTCCAATTTCCACGCTACGTTGCTGCCAGGTGCGTTTGAATTTGCTGACTTGGTCGGCAATCTGCAAGTCTCAACTGATGTCTGATACTGCACTGCTGCTGGAACTGCTGCTTTTGCCAGGTCTCGTCAGTGTTGTGTTCGTCCCAGCGGAGCACATTCGCCACGGCAGCTGGCCGCTGCTCAAGTGCGTGCGCTGCTAATTGTTCACATCATGTGCGCGTATCGAGTCTGGAGTGTTGGCCCCAGCGGATCACTTGAAACTGACGCGTTGATCGCTTTCTCTTTTCTCTGCCCACCAGTCTGTTGCTCTACAGCGGCTGCAGCTTCGACGAGAACGAAGGAGGGTGCGTACGTGGAGACGCTCACGTGTGCCGCTCCAAGCAGACGGAGATCTTCTCCATTGTGTCTGACAGAGAAGGCGCAACGCTGTTTATGGACCCCAGCGGCGTGGATATGTTTCAGCGAGCGGTGCGTTCGTCATTGGGTAGCTGACAAACACAATTAGCAGGTTATGCAATCAACTAATGGAATTGTTGTCGTGAATGGATTCTTAGGGCATGGCAGACTTGATCACAGTGGCGCCGCAATCGTGGCGTGCTATTCAGGTGAAGAATCACCTGTTTCTTGACGATTTATTGAATTGGTAGAACGAAACCTGACCACATATATCTATCCTCTTATTCTTCCTTTCGCAGATCCACTTGGGCCCTATGGTGGCAGAATTTCCGGGAGTTGTGAGCTTCCTGTCTAAGCTGCTCGCAGACGACCACATCAGTATCCTCAACATGAGCACATACGACACAGACGTCATTTTTGTTCAAGAGCAACACCTAGAGGCTGCGATTTCGTGTTTGCAGCTAAAACTATCGCGTGGATTGCACGGACTGAAGGAGGTATGCACTGTTAGTGGAGTTTTTGCTCCTCTCTGCACGACTAACTTCGTGTCTATACAGGCTAAAGATGCTGAGAATGCTGTGTCCGACCGCGAGCCGTCATCACCAACCGATGCTGCTGAAGAGGCTGGGGTGAGTGTATCGCCTTCAAATGTCGGAGATGGACAGTACCTCACAGGTGCGCGGTCTGCTGTTTACCATGCTCTGACAAAATCTTGGAGTTTGCTGACGTGACACAATTGGGCGACGACAGTTTATCCGGAGTCACTGGTACTTGTGCGGCTGCAGAAGGATACTCTGAGGGCGAGTGCTTACGGGCTGACGCAGTTGGTTCTGCTATCTACTGGTGCTGCTGCTACTGAGGACGAACCGCTAGTGCCGACGGGTGAAATGTCGTTTTGGTGCTGCTGTGAAACTGTAGAGGAGATTAGCGTGATTATGGATGAGCGTAGCTTGCCGTCATTTGAGGAGGAGTCGGTGATCGTGTCACCCGATCGATGGCGCGCTATCAAGCTAAGCGGACGCACATACGGCTTCGATGAGACTGGTGTAGTGGCGGCTATGTCAGCCTGTAGCACGGACACCCAGGTGCTCAATGTGAGCTGTTTCGGCTCCAACGTGGCGTTTGTTCTGGATGACATGCTGGATGAGGCAATTGAGACGTTGTGTTCATCACTGGAAATCTCTCGAGTAGAGAGATAAGGTTGAACAACAGCATGAATCACCATCAGCACTGCATAGCACTGCATAGGTATGAAGACGTGCAAGTGGTATGGTATACAATAGGAATTTCATACCGAAGGGATAGGCAGGATAGTGGTTACCATTGTGTGGGCTGTTAGCTCTGCTTAGTTTTGTGGAGCACCAGTAAACACAATCGAAAAAAATCACACTTTGTTCAACACGTACGTTTTGATTGCACAGCCAACAATGGGCCAGCAAGGAATGCCAGTGGCTTTCAAAGCTCGCACGAGGCATTCTAGTTGTGAGCACCATATTTACGGCCACATTCGAATTCATGCTGGATACAGTTACAGCTCCACGCCCTCTTGCTTTCGCTTCTCTGCGAGCAGCATCGTCCGCCTCTCCTTCAATGCACCAAGTTCACTTCTAATGTCGTTCCTCCGGGCATTAATCTTGCGAAGCTCATCACCCTCGGGCTTTTGCGCGAGACTCTTGAAACCGCAGCTTGCTCTTCCTTCAGAGTCTTAATCTTCGCATCCACTTCGCTCAACGCCGTTTCCATCTGCAATTTAATTAAGCACAAAAACATCACGAGCAAGTTAGTATTCACAACCAAGCCTGTAATGACGAGTAGCTTACCTTTTCTTGGACTTGAACTTTAAGTCGGCCTTCTTCTCTACCACCTGGTTAAATAGTGCCTTGCTCTCCTCCTCAACAACGAGACGGTGCTGGCGCACTGCTTCCAGTTTCGCGTGGAGTTGCCGCACTTTATCCATTTCGGTTTTCAAATCCTTAGCAACAGGGTCTTGCGAATCCACATTAGCTTGAGCCTTGTGCTGTTCAAGTCGTTTCTTGGCATCTTCCACGGCGGCAGCAAGTTGCTTGTTGTCACGCTTGTAACGCATGCGCGCAGTTGCCAGCGCTTTAGCCTTCTCCTCAAGTGCCTGGTTCTGGGCTGCCGTTTCTGCGTTGAGTGCACGCTGTTCTTCATTTGCTAGCATATCCTTCTCCGTAGCTTCCTTGCGCAATGCTTCCACTACAACACGGTGCTCCGATACACTGCCTTGAAGTGTTTCATTCTCTTGTTGAATTTTTTTGTACTGCGACACAAGAGCATCAAACTTCTTTTGCTGTAGTGCAAGCTCTCTCGTTTGTTTGTCATGTTGGGCACGAAGCTCTTTTTCCAACGCCTTGGAGCGCATCGTGGCTTCTTTAATTTGTTCCTCAAGATTGGCTGTCTTCTCACGCATCAACTCTTCCGTCGGTGCATTGGTCACATCATGCGCGTTAACAAGCCACATGACGTCTGTCAAACCAATGCTCTGGTAGTCCTTTGTGTTGTCTTTTGTGCGACGGTGGGCGAAGTTTACATTTACGCGAAAGCCCGTCTGTGTTTTTTGTGCGGTACGCTGGAACGGATCATCGTTGTCATCCAGCATGTATCCAGTGTCGGTGCCCGGTCCATTTGTCGAGTCATTCGCCCAGTTGTTTGAGGTAGACGATGAAGCTAGCGACTTGGTTCCACTGACTGATTCAGTGGGGGATTGTGGGGCATTTTCATCCATGGGCTGGCGATAACGGATCCATCGACGACGTCTCACCGCATCAGTGGGATGGCGTGAAGCGTGACTTAAGTCATCACCCAGTAAGCGCACAATCTCAACAAAATCCGCTGCATAGGTCCAACCATCACGATCGACTGCCGTATAATTCTGGTCGATTTCCCAGTCTGTTACCCATTCGTGTCCTGCAGGAAGATCGCCCTCTGGCTTTGTATCTTGTCCAGCACCAGGCGCAGCGTGGCGATCACTAAAGCGCTTCGGGTCCATAGGCTGCAGCTTCCCTTCCAAGCGTTCGTTCTCAAATATCTCCACAATCACTTGGCCATCGCGATCAATCTCCTGCGATCCTCTCGACGGTGTACCGCCTGATTTCCCACCAGGGCCTGTAGCGGTGCTCTGCAATGTTGTCTGTAGTCGTGTGTTGGCCTGATTCACCAACGCCACCATGCGGGAGACACCAAAGAAGCCTCCACCAGCAGCTTTTCCGTTGGTCGCCGAGTCTAAACCTGTTACAAAAGCAAAAATCCCCATCACAAGTGTTAGCAAGCACGCTATTTCATTAGTGAGAGGCTGCGCCTGGAAACTGCGAGCCCTACGCTTGGTATCCGCTTCAGTGGGCCGCTCCCATTGGGTTTGGCCCGAGGCAATGTGCAGATAATAATCTTTCCCAAGATTCCGGCTGCTAACCAGTCGCCATCCCATGGGCAGATCTTCAGTAGAACAAGAAGAAGAAGCAGTACCTGCAGCTCCTGCGGTCCCTGCGTTGCCGGAACTGGCCGTGTGGTTAGCAGCGGCTGTGGCAGCAGCGTTTTCTACTGCGCTGTTGCCTGGGAGGAGACTCCCGCCGCTGCTGATGCTGCTCATGGCCGACGCCGCCGCGCCAAAGATGCTGGAGCTGGTGGTGGCGTTCCCATTGCTGGCGTTGTTTCCAGATCCTCCTCCCAAGCGCAGGCGTGAGATCATCCTCGAGGCGGTTGAGTGAAGGACACAGATGCAACAGTAGTCCTACAGAGGGGACGCACGGGTGGAGGGGACACGAAGACACCCGAGGAGCTACACGTGCGCTACGTCGGGATGTTTTCTTACCCCCGCAGTAATGGCGTTTTGTTTTTGGGAGGAGTGACACACCAGATTCACACGGTTTTGTGTAAAGTTGATGTGGCACAAATATTAGTACGGCAACTTACCTTTTTCTAGCTCAATGCAATGGTATGCGTGTTCGCGTCGCCAAATTATACCTGCGCTACGCTCAAAACTTGTTTTTTTATCGAAGTACATGCATGATTCGCTTTATTCATACTACCGTAGTACTGTATAGGGCATTTCGAAACAAATATACATTGTGATAAACTCACTTGTGCGACGAGCTGCCGTTCAGTGTGGCCTCCAACTTTGCATTGGCTCGTGCACTCTCGAGATCATCTGATTCGCCAGGCAGAATCTCGTACTGTGCCTTCTTGAGTTGCAAACCGCGAACTGATCGCGGCGCCATCGACGACACCGATCCGCCGTTGCTACTGCTGGAGACCGTCGAATCTGTGTCGTCATCGTCATCCGCATCATCTTGCTGCTGATGCTTAAGCATGGCTAAGCGCTTCTTCTTGCTGCGTTCCGTGACACTGATACCGGAAGGCGACCCACTGTTGTTATGGCACGTGCCTGACGATCGTCGAGTTTTAGGCGCGTCTGCTGCTTGAGGCATGGGGTTGTGCGCCAGTGGGTGGTGGTAGATGTACATGGAGATGATGAGCACCGTCAGGCCGCAGCCAAATTCGAGAGACGGCGAAAAGGAGAAGAACAGTATCGAGAACAGCATCGTGAGCATCATAGCCATGGAATGCGAGTAGACGCAGGCGATGTTGTCCAGATACTTCAGGATAAAGCCCATGCCAATGCCGCCAATACTGTTTACGGCCACCACAGCTAATGTCCAGTAACTGTAGTCGTGGAAAAAGCCCTTCGACGAGATATCCTCGCCTTCAACAAGCAATACTCCGGCAGCGTTGAAGATGATCCCGAAAACGTACATCTGGATGTTTTGCCAGTAGAAATGGCAGCTAGACTTCCGCTTAAACGCCCATTCTGTGAAAACACTGGCGCAAGACGACAGCGTGACCCCCACCAGCACCAGCAGCACGCCCATCGTCATATCCTTGGCGCTTCTTTCAGCAGCTTCGTCAGTCTCCATTGCCATGCCAGAGGAGGAGTTCCCGCCCTTGTGCACTTCTCCTTCCATCTCCCGAATGTGATTGGATTGACTCGTGAGGACGCCCACTAGCAGCAGCACGATGGCAATTTTCCGGAGCTCCGAGAGCGGATGCTTGAGCACAAAGCGGAAGAGCACAGCAGTCACGACGATCTTGAGGTTCCAGAGCACAGAGAGCGTGGCGGCGTCCATGAAGCGCAGAATGATGTAGTTAAGGTTGTTGTCGATCGTGTACAGGAACGACGGCACAGCGTAGTAGAAGGCCTCCAACGGGGCGAAGCGAGCGGGCGGAGGCGTCTCCGTGGCGACAATCGCCGTCAGCATCATCGCCAGCTTGAGCACTTCGATAAGCAGAGTGACGGTCGTGCTGCTGTACGGGATCTTGCCGTCCCGCTTGGAGGCGCTGATGCAGAGATTGCCGGAGCACATGAACATGGCCACCACCAGCATGCCTGCGAGCATGCGCACGAGCTTCATCGCGCTCTACACTTTCTGGCAAAGGGGGGACAACTTCTGTCAATTCAGTCAACAATACGATTCGTTAAAGTATATAAAGTATACTATTCTACCTGAACGGGAGGTTACAGTGAAACGGGCAGACTTCAAGATTCAACTTCGATGGAGGTCTATGGGGCGTATGGCGCTGGCGTGGCGCGTATCCGTGAGGCTGTTCTGGAGAACCAGGTGCGAAGGAGATCAGTCCGAATGGTTTTGCTGTGGTTTAACACGTGTGGATGGATGGCCCTGCAGCTTCAGATGCGTCACGTGGAACAGTCGCTGCTCGAGTTCCAGTCCGGACTCTTGGGCGTGGAGAGGGAGATGCTGCCAGTGTACAAACTCACAGAGCGGCTCCGAGGCACGCAGAAGAACATTGACTTGAGTGTGCAGGAGCTACGTCAGATCAACGAGAACTTTGTGGCGGCTCACGAGGTGTGTGGCAATAGTCTCCCGAGAAGATGTAGAGGTTGTAACTGTTATTGTTTCGTATCGACTAGCTTGCTCCAGTGCTTCTGAACGGCGCAAAGTTCGAGCAGGACGAATATGTGAAGGCCCTGCAGAAACTCCTGGTTGCCATCACCTTTCTGGAAGGCCATCGCTCTTACGAAGGATCGGTGAAGGCTCTGGATCAAGCCAAGGAACTACTCAACCAAGTGCGACGCAAGTGCATGGCAGACTTCATCAGTGTCGTCAGTGTATTGTCTCGAGGGGAGCAGAGCAGTAATGGAATTTTAGTGTGGGCGGAGCCGAGCAAGCACGATGTTTCCAGAGCTGCGCAGCTACTCGATTGTCTGCTGATCTCCAAAGCCAATCAAGCGGAGCTCCTTCGAGAATACGGCAAACAGCGCTTCGACGTAATTAAGATGTTCATTGGGAACGATCCAACCAGTAGCTCACTGGGATTTGACCTGAACCATCCAGTAACAGCGCTTGCCAAATGCTTGAATGACATTGACGCCACTATCGCAGCAGAGAAAACGCTGGCAGCGCTCATTTTCTCCAACGAAGAGCTGGCAAATACCGCGTTTCGATACTCTGCCTATTACGTATTGGACTCGTGGAAAACCGATATCGATGCATCTCTGCGTGTGCCGAACCAAATCGATGCCGTCAAGCTCCTGCTTGTCCATGATCTATTACTGACACGAGCTGAGGCACTGGAGGCAGCGGTTATTCCCCCTTTACTGCTTCGTGATCGTGAGGGGAAAGGCCTGGAAGACCCATGGGCGCTCTTGAAAATTGTGAAGGTTGTTGTAAATGATCTTGCAACGACCACAAAGCACAAACTCTTTGGCTTTCAATCAGGCCTTGTTGAAGGATCAGGGGACCGTTCCATTACCAGAGACGGCAACGTGCACCCAATCTCTAGTCACGTAAGTACTTCAAAAATTGCTCTTGACTTTCCTCGAATGGGTGTGCTGTAAACAATTGTACAATTGTAGGCTCTCAACTTCCTCCGCAAGATATGCGATCAAGTAAAACCACTAAGAGCCCTACTCGCTCAAGACTCGAGCATGACCCCGGTATCGTTCATCGACTCAGTAATTGTTCAGCTCATCGACGCATTGACAACGAAAGCTGATCAATTGAAGGGGCGAGAAAACCTGAAAAACCTTTTTCTGGTCAACAATTTCGGATACGTCGCCAACTCACTACCGCGGTGCACTCAGCCAGAGGACGCAGACGTGGAGTCTCATATTCATAGCACCATCAAACCAAGAGTGGATGCCATGCGAAATGATGCGCTAGCACTCTTCATTAACTCAAGCTATGCTTCTTTTAAAGAGTATCTGATGGATCCCACCGAACCACTACAGTACACGAAAGGCGGCAATGTTTTGACTCTCGAAAGTGGCCGGCTCATCAAGGAAAAGTTTTCGGTGAGCGTGATACCAATGCTGCTGAGATGTCCATCAGCTGATTTATTTCGTTTCTGCGCAGAGATTCAATGACCAGCTGGAAGAACTCCACAAGACACAGAAGGTTTACGTTGTTGCAGAAGTCCCAATTCGACAATACTTGATCCGAACCGCTGTTGACACGATTCTCCCAGCTTACAAAACATTCTACGAAAAGTGTGTGGGTATCTTGTGTTTCTTTGGTGCATTTATTTATTGTTTTTTTATGTATTGTAGATACTCTGTCATTCAATTCTCCAAGAAGCATGCGTCCAGATATCTCAAGTATACTCCTCAAGCCGTGCAGTCTCTGTTGAAAGAGTTGTTTTCAGGAGAGGGTGTACCTGGAGATATGCAGCCGCTGAATGTGTAAGCTCATCCTAAACTTCATCATCGAATCGGAACTCGATGAATCGAGTTAGTGGACGCCTCCGTGGCAATTATGAACTCGCCATCAGCACTGGACAAGCAAAAAGCCACGTGAGAAGTCATTCAAGCAATAAGGCGCTAACTTTAGGTAATCAATCACCTTAAACAAACGCCTGTGATTTCTGTGCCAGGTAATCCAATTGTTCGCAGTAGTAGGCCATCAGAGCTGATGACAGAGATCTTCCCCGTGCTAGTACTGCTGCCTGCTAAAACAACGCACGACTTGTCAGTCAGCTTTTTCTTCTCAACGGTAAGACGCTATTGCCGCACCTGAAAAATCGTAGTGACCCACATACAGAGTGCCGCTAGCATCGCAAGCTATTCCTGACGGTCCCATACCGCCTGCAAACTGGTGGAAGACGCTTGCATGGTAGGAATTGCTGGGGCGCTGAGCAAGTCGAAGAATGCGATTTTTCATCGTCTCGGCGACGAGGAGCACACCAGTGGTGGGCGATACCGCAATCCCCACGGGTGTGCAAGGCACTCCATCATCAAGGGTCGCAGCACTTGTCCACCACTGGGACTGAACGCGATGCAGAAGACGCTGCCTCGTGGTTTCTCGAGCGTCGTCTCCCCAGCGGTCCGCTATCTGTGAAGAAAAGCGTGTCGTCGTCTGCAAATGCAATCCCATTGGGGCCTCGGAAAGCTCTGTCCTCGTACGCCTTGACCATCACTCCGGGCTGAGCCGAATCGTCAACGCGCAGAATCGCAGCATGAGCAGAGTCTGCAAGGTGTAGACGTCCTCGATGGTCGAATTGAGCACCTGAAGGCTCGCCGCCAGAGAACACGATGGCCGTGTGGGAATCTGGCGAGCGGAACTCAAAGACTTCACCCGTCCCAGCTGATACGTAATAGATGGTATCGCTAGAGCCGCTAGCACTGACGAACGGACTGCAGATCTTGGCGCCGTGGCAGCGGATCATGTCGTCGCCCATCTCGTTGCACTCTTCCTGCGACCTTTAGATCAGATGGCTACATTGCTACTTTTAGAACGACTAAATTTAGAAAGCCAATTGTGACGCCAATCATCGCCAGCAGCATGAGTGGCAACAAGAACCCGACGAACAAGAAGCTGGAGGAGCTGGTGGAGAAGGCTGGCATCGACAAACACGTGCTGGAGGACCCTGACCAAGTGGTGTGCGATGATGTGTGGACGGAGGAGCGCGAGCGACTTGCGCAGGAGCATCTGAGCCAGGACAAGTCAACGATTCCAGCGTTCTGGCAGAGTTTGTGCCATTGCTTTCTTTATTAATTATTGTAGTAGAGGAGACTCACACTTGCGAATGTTGTAGACAAGTACGAAAAGGAGGCGGCCAAGAGCTGGGACAAGTTCTATAAACGCAATTCGACCAACTTTTACAAGGACAGGTGCGTCACTCGCTCTGATGCTCACTTTGTGCGAAGGAAGTCCTGCTGTTAAATGCTGACTGTTATTCTGTGTCCTGATTGCCTAAAGACATTATCTGCACCTTGTATTTAAGGACCTCGGTATCGTGCTTGAGGTAGATTATTTTATCCGTGTTGCCAAAAACAACTTGCCCTATCTGATGAACTCATGGTTGGGATACGCTCTGTAGAATGGCCAAACGAAAACACTTCTGGAAGTCGGTAGTGGTGTAGGAAACGCAGCTCTGCCCCTGCTGGAAGTCAACCCGGCGCTCAAGATTGTGGCCATCGACTTTGCCGATTCGGCTATTGAGCTTCTTAAGGTATATAAACTCTCTCGACGTGTCGATGAGACTTTAGTTTCAAGAATAACCAACTACGGTGTTTCATATTGCGCAGAAACAACCTTTATACGACGAAGCTCGCGTTGCAGCTTCCGTTTGCGATATCACGAATGATCCCCTCCCCAATGCGGCACTAGCCAACGGCGGCGTGGACTTTGCGCTTTTCCTATTCTGTCTGTCGGCTTTGCATCCTGACAAGATGAAAAGCGCGGTGAAAAGGTGGTTGCAGCTATTAAACCTGGCGGCAAACTCTTTTCCGTGACTACGGTAGATACGACCAGGCACAGCTGCGCTTCAAGCCTGGCTGCAAGCTGCAAGAGAACTTTTACGTCCGCCAAGATAACACGCGCGCATACTACTTCACAACGGAGGAGGTGGAGGAGCTCTTCACAGAGGCTGGTCTGGAGATGGTCGAGAACGAGTATATACGTCGGCAATACGCCAACAGACAGCAGAACGTCGTTCGCTTCCGCGTGTGGGTGCACTCCATTTTTGTGAAACCCGCCTCAGCCACTAGTGACCCAGTCCAGTCTTAACTGGAAAAAATGCTGAGAACATGTCGATTGTGCTACCATCAATATATTTTCCAGACGAATTTATCCTCTACCGGTAGTCAAGTTGATACGCCACTGCTCTTTTAACCCGCCAGATGGTGAAGCAAGTCTATGAAGACACGGGTATCAATCTCTGTCACCAACGTCACGTTGGCTTTCTCAGGAGGACAGTCACTGTCCCAAATGCACGCCCCCGTTTCTCGTCGGGAGCCAGGTGGATGCTTCCATTTAACGCAAGCGACTTCTTGATGTACTCTGGATGGAGGAGAATGGCGACAGCGTATGCATCGCAAGGGAGGAATCCTTCGTGCTCACAGAACGCTCGCGTGAACTTCCAAACTTTCCGGATGTACTCACCCTTGGCGTTCGCCTCTGCATGGAAAATTTGGTCGAAGGTTTCCCATGGCAAAGAATTGTCCGAGCACGTCTCGAAGGGCACCACGTGCAGTTTCTCGGCGGTGCAATGCTGGTAAACAATATTGGTTGCCTCCGGGTCGCAGCTTACGTTGAACTCTGAATGAGGAGTGTGGTTGCCTTCGCCTCGAGAGAGTCCACCCATAACTACCAGCTGCTTTACGTTAGATATGAAAGATGGGTCCAATAGAATCGCCAACGCCACATTCGTAAGCGGCCCAACTGCCACGATGACCAACTCGTCCTTGTACTGATGCGCCAAGTTGATGAGGGCGTGCACCGCTTCGTTGCGTTTCGCAGCAGTCAATGGGGTTTCCACTTTGCCAGACTCGCCTCCCAAACCGTCCGGACCATGGCCCTTAGTGTTGTATCAGCAGTCGAGTATGAAAAAAGTTAGAAATCAACTGCAGAATCGAAGACGCCAAAGCGAAACTCGTACCGCCCACTTCTCCTCGTTCACACTGGCGATAATAGGCTTGGCAGCTCCGCTGTAAATGGGGATGTCGCTGTCGTGTTCTACTGATTTCAACATGCTGGTTGTATCATTTTTTATTCACGTGACACATTAGAAAAAGCACTCGCAATGGAACACAGTATTACAATGGATTACTCGAACAGTAATCCATTGGTTGATGTAGTGTGAACGTACTGTGCCACATTGTGGCCGGCCTGGTGGACGTCCACATTCCCAAAGACGGTGGTGATTCCCACCACCTGGTCACCTGGGAACGCATGAAGCACCATGAGGATAGCGATGGCATCGTCCACACCAGCGTCCGTGTCCACAACGACTCGCATTTGTCAAAATAAAGGGACTCAAAAACCAATCCTGCGACAAAGATGGCTACATTGAGTGAAAATATTTAAAAATCGAGCTACTTGTCCACTAACGTCCGCAGCTTCTCAGGAGTTGAGGAGTCATTGTAGTGTCGACTGCAGTATTTGATGGTATTGAGGAGTTCACTTGTTGCGCCTTGTGAAATGTGTTTCCAGTGCACAAGTTCCTTCACGCATCGTTTGATCTGAGACCGAAGGAGCATAAGTCGAGGGGTTTAATTGAATCAAGTAGGGTGGGTCAAATGATTACCTTCACTTCAGACTTGGAAACGAATGCTCCATGAGTGGATGTGTGGTCGTATACAATGATTGCACCAGTCATGGCACGGAGATAGTTCATCATGGGCCGGCCATCTTTTGGTCTGTTAACAAAGTTCACCGATAACATCAGATGGGATCACGTTAAGCGTAATACGACTGCAATCAAACACAACTCACTTGCTGCCGGATGCAGACGAGCAGCGCGAGTTTGCCAGCAGAGCCGAGACATCCACTGCTGCGGGCTCCTTGGTCATGGCACACTCGACGGCTCTGATGAGCACTCGGAGCATGGGGCAGTGATCGGCCACAAAGAATGACATTGCATCCAATGGGGCATCCACAAGGCTGAACAGTACAATACGCCAGGGTCAGCGCTACACATTAACAGGAAATGTGGGCAGGAACGTACCTCTCGAGTTGATTGGACTGCGCTGCATTAACTGCAATAAAGCGTCGGAAGTGGCTCAAGTCGTTCTGGATTTCAGGCTTTTTCGGCTTAAGACTGTCGAAGCACACGGCAAACTCGACGAGACCTGCAATCTTCTCCATCAGAAAAGCTGCTGCTTTCTTGGTTGCTGGGAGTAATGGTCGGTTGATAATAAAGGTCTTAGCATGCGTCACTCTCAACGAACGTGACAACTAAACGTACACTTTTGACTGGATATCTGGACAAGGGCCGAGAAGATTGTTTCTGTAGAGGCATTGGGTTAGCAAGATGTTAACTGCTAGCTGGTATGTACGTCCTAGTCATAATACGCACCGATATCAACGGCCAACTCGTAGAATGCGCGGATCGCGCTAATATTTGGAGTTAATTTGGTGATGAGCTCTAATTTCGTTTCCTCGTCGCTCGGCTCGCGAATAGTCTACGATGGCAGCAATCAGCAAACCCGTTAGCTTGTAGTACCAATGGAAATAAGCAAACTAACACGTGCCTTCTGGATAATCTGCAGACACCCTTCATAGCATTGCAATTGCAATAATGCGGTCTTTGCGTGGCTGATGATTTCGTCCGCTTCAGAGGCAAGATCTTGGCACATTTGGTCGACAATTGCCTCTACACAGTCACCCATCGCTATCACTCAGTCCACAACCTCCAAAACGGGGTCTTTAGCACTAGGCCGTCGTACCAGAAAAGCTCTTATCGCCAGAGTGCCGCAACGAGAAGCCAAACATGCCCGGCATCCTGTTCCAGATCTCGCAAGATTTCTACCCGGCGGCTGGGTGGTCGCCTCTCGGTCTGGACAATAAAATTCGCGGCTTGTACGGCAGCGCAAGTTCAGACGCTACGGGATGCTGCAGGATCGAGGATGCCAAGAGCTCCCCTCCGTTAAGAAAAGTCAAGATTAGTTGCGAAACCACTTCGGGCACGATTCGGTCGGCTATTCTTACGGCCGAAATGTCCAGCACCAGAAGCCTACTACGCTTGAGTTGACGCCAGGCAATAAAGTACTCAAAACAAATATATAATGATGCTTGGCAATGAGATATTCAACGACCTCAACCTCATGCTGCAACTAAACCATCACATTCAAAGCGTCTCCGCCACTCCCGAGGGTGCTCGGCTGCTTACTCCTGCAACTTCGTCCAATCCATCAGCTTCACTCGAAAAGAAAACGTCATTTAAAGTGTTGACAGATCTCGAGTCGGTCACGTCCTCCGAATCAAGAGAAGATGCGCAGTTTGACCACCAGCGCTCGGTGTTCACTTCTCTTTGTTCGTCCGATTTGCCATTTCATCTACAAGGCGACAAAGACTTCAATGAGGCAAGTGCAATGGCAAAGCGACGAGCTCTGCGCTTCTCGAAAGCTATCAAGGATCGGATTGAATTCTTATGGGAGGTGGCGGGCGGAAAGAAACAAGCGGAGATGGCACAGCGAACACGCCACCAACAACACGAAGAACAGGAGCAAGGGCGGAATCGGCAGTCCGAGCAGAGTGTGCGCCGCGCAGGAGCAGGTAATGGAGTCCGATCGATACTTCCCCAATTGAAGAACTAGACGAAGAAGACTACATGGCGCTGATGTTGCTTATATTCAAGGCATTGCGTGACGACTTTGTGTTGGAGCTTGCTCACAAACAGATTCAGTGTGACTGGGAGGTAGACAGCCATCATGGAAAATCACTAAGCTTCGAGCAATTTGCTGCTGCAATTTTTGAGCTTGTGGACGTGTGGACTTGCGACATCGAGGAGGTTACCTATGTGCGCTTTTTGGAACTGCTCACTCGGCGAATTACGCGGCGGGTTGTTGTCTTTTTGGACGGAGCCGAGCTCAAACTTTCACTTTCTGATAACTTTGAGCCCGATATTGTAGTCAAATCCATCCCGCTGCGGACGATCCCTAAATTTGTCACCATTGCACGCGTTGTCGCTGCGACCGGAATGAGGACGGTGGGGGAACTTGCTCGTGCAGACCCAAAAGTGGTGGAGCGCGAGCGTGTGGAATTTCTTCAACGCAATAATGGAGGTGTCGTTCCAACTGGCAATGAGATGCGCAAAATTGGTCAGGACTTGCAGGCGCTTCTCGCAATGTTTAAAAGCATCTCAAGTCAATTCGCGAATATCAACTACATCCTTGAAAATAACGTGCTACGAAAATTACCCAGCGCTGCTAGCCCTCGTCGGCACCAGGATGAAAAAAATGGGATGGAGATCATGATAGTCCTGGACAGGAGAACCGTTCACCCGAGTGTACAGCAGCCAATGGAAACATGAACCAGTTAAGTGAAGCTAGTGTTGACAATGGCAGTGTCTTCGTTAAGCCTAGGAGTTCGAATGCTGGCAGTGATGGTTGCTATTCTGGTTCCGTGGGGTTCCAAACCAACAATCATGCAAGCTCTATCGCTGTAACGAATGGCACACGACACGCAGGTAGCCATGAAACTACTGCTGCTGAAGGCCAGCCAAAGGGTACATTGCCGGGTTTACTCGTTTGTGACAGCAACGACCGTGATTTAGTCGCCAAAAATTCTGCTGGAACCAATAGTGAAATTACCCCACTTAGTAAGCGAAACACCACCACAGTGAATAAAGGCGATAGTGACAGCCCACCAACGAATTCACGAACTCGAGATTCAAACGAACGTTGTGTCCATAACCCCCACCAGCTCAACACAATTTACGATCTGCATGGTGCCGACGCAAGTGTTGTCAACTCGCTACGCTCAGCATTCCTAATTGAAAAGGCTATTTCGATTGAGCGGCAAACTGAGATCGATTCGATTCGTGCAGAATTGATCAAGTTTAATGTCGGCATTGCTGTGTCAATGCTTACGGAGGAAAACGTCCGGGACCGCTACAATGCTCTGTATGACATGCTGGTGCTGCGTGACGGCGAAAGTATTAAGGCACTAGCTGGTGTGATGCTAGAGCAGATCAAACTTCAGCTAAGCAAATATGGCATTTTTGTGGATGATGAAGAGCGTGTGGAAGAAGTGTATGATGGATTTTTGAGTCCGTCTTGTCAGGAAGTGGCGAATCCATCGTTCAGGATGCTCAGCGTTGGATGGAAGACACTGTTCAAGACAACAAAATCAACGACTACATCCAGCATGGTTTTCATGAACTTAGTACCGTCGATGAAGTTGAACTTTTAGGCACCAAAAGCGGGGATGAAGAGTTTCTAGCACTTCTCACAAAGGAAACGGATGTGATCGATGAAGTTATTGAAGACACCGAATATCCTGTCGAGAGGAAGAACTCTAGTCTTATTCAGCGGAGTCCAAGCCGCGCTGCAATGCCGCATCTAACCAATGTTATGGATAATCTTTACCATACTAACGGAAGCCAGACCAAACCGGCAAGTCCAGCACAAGTGTCCTTGCCCCAGTCTTTGCCAGAACGAGTTGTGACTTCAGAGGTAAATGATGCTACTGCGGTAGCAGGTGACAAGAAAAAGAAAGCGAAGAAGCAATTGGGGCGCATGAAAGCGTCAAACGAACCTCCCCTCAAACTTTACCCGCTTCACCCGCTCAACCTGCTTCATCTACCCCACCTATGTCATCTCCTGTCCAGACTCTACAGAAAACTGCAGAGTATGTCAACGTCAAGCATGCGGATTCACCATCCGCTCAAGGTCAACTCGAGAAACCGGCAGCGACGCCACGAAAAACAAACTTCACATCTCAACTCGGGAAACCAAACATGCAATTGAGAGCAAGACTGAAAACTTGGGCCCTCCAACAGAGGCAACAGACACGTCCGTATCTGATGATGCCAAGCGAAACAGGGTACCGACGACCTCACGAAGTCGTACAAATGTTGATCTTGAGGTAGACACACCTTTGGAAGGAAAAGGTGATTTTCATGATACATCTGAGAACCAAACACCTCGAGAAGCCCTGAATATTGCGCTTGAGTTCGAAGGAGATGCCGCTGGACCTGGAAACACTGGATTATCAATCATTGAGGAGCGGTAAGTATTTGACGAACACCGTAGAAGCAAATGCACGAATGTGAGCCAGGCTGAATGTTGCTCGCATTGTCCATAGGCCGATATTGATGGAGCCCAAAGTGCCGAAGATCGCAATAGGTGGAGCACAGAGTGCAAATAATGTGCCTGTCACGGGACGATATATCCAACTCCTAGGCCTAGGATCAGTGTTGATCATGAGCGGGGAGCGCGAACTATTCCAGCTGCTACGATCACCTGAAGCAACTGGCATTGATCTGGTGAGCGATAGCAATCCATCGCTTTAGACTTGCGTACTTTACCTTAGTTCTCTGACGATAAGACGTGGATGTGTTTGTCACGATGTCGGAAGGTATGTTACGATATTGGTACCGATCTCGATACAGCTCTGGTCAAGCTTGAAGCAATACAGCTTCACGTGGGCAATCGAGTGATACTTTTTGGCGGCAATGTTGACGAACCAGATAAAACTCAGCGGATCGCACTTGACTGTCTTTCACACGGAGCACTGTACTTTGCCTCCATACCATTTAACTTCCCTCGGCTACGAGAGGAAATTATGGCATTCTTCGAGAACTCTAAGCAGCCATACATCTTACGCCAGCGAAAACCGCTAGGACAAACAGCACATGTAGGAGCATCCATCGGCTCCGGTAGTCTTTTGCGTTACACGACGAACCTCGAAAAGCATCAACGAGCGTAGCCTACGCCAAGACACCACGACGCAAACTTGCAGCGACGATTTCGGCATTGCCATCTTTACCCCAGTCCCCAAGAGAAAGTATGCAGCCACAGCCTCTATCACAGGCACTCAGTGAGATTCGACGTGCAGACTTCACTCCAATCGCTCCTGGCACTCCACGATCATCACAATCTAGAAACCGGCCACCTCGTTTATCGTCAGCTTTGAATAAACTCCTCCGATAAGTGTCCCTCACGCCTTAATGTACTATGTGCAGAAAATGTCTATTTGCCATAACACTTTCTAGTCGAAAGTATATCAAATGGTGTACCATTCCTTGTTCGGTACAACACAAAAAGGTCTCTGGTATTACCCCACACGCTTGATCTTTGCTGGTGCTTCACCTTGTGCGTGTTGAAGAGCTGCCATCAAGTAATCAACAACGTGAAGGCGGAAGACAAGATTGATGTGCTCCCACCAGTACATCCATGACTCCCGAACTCCCGTGAGTACTCCATTTTCAGAAGAACAGTACAATGAAGAGTGCCCATCAATAGCATATTTCCCCATAATCGCGAATCTCTCTTCGAAACAGAAAAAATGTTAAAGTTAAATGCAGTGGTCCAAGGCGGCAGTTCCTATGAACTCAATACTACTTACCTGGTGGTACCTCCTAAATCTTTGTTCAGCGCCCGGATCATATTGTTCGTCCGAAAGACAAACAACATATCCCTCGGAAGTTGCTCCAGGAAATCAGAGATCTGTGTATATTGTTAAAATAACGAAGCATTAGCAAAGAGCGATGACTTGGTTGCCACAATCAGCCGTACGTTGGAGAAGCGAATGCCGCTCAGGTCTTCAGTCAATTCCGCTCGTTCGGACGCACTCATTGCCGCATCCAAATGCCCTTTGTGGCTAATCGTCCGATAGGTGAACAGCAATGGCAAATATTTCGCAAGGCCACCAATATTCAGGCGCTTACCACAGTCCTCAAGTAGGCTTTTATCACGCATCAGCATTGCCCGCCACAGATCGCAATAGGTCTTTCGGAAATCGTCATCCACTTCACGATAGAGGCCATGGTCGAGCAAAATGATCTGCTCCTTGCGCTTGGCTTGTGGGTCGGGGTTTTGGCGAACAAAGATGTTTCCAGCGTGTGGATCGCAGTGAACAAATCCGTGGCAAAATATCATATCGCTGAAGACCTCACACAGCACACGCGAGACCTCGGGAGGGTGCAAGCCAAGCTTTTTGATGGAACCAATCTGCGAGATTTTTGGTCCGTGGATGAACTCCATCGACATCATTTTCTTCGTGCTCAATTCATCATACACAGTTGGTACATGGACAGCTGAGTTATGTTTCAGGCAGGTCGCTATGCGTCGACTGTTATTCTTTTCGTTCTCGAAATCCAACTGCGCAGCAAAATTGTCAAATGATCAGGCTAGAGGCATCTCAATCAAGTAAACGACCAGTAGGAGTGTACCTCTGACATCAAAGCACGCTTAAACTCCGGGTAAAGCCACTGAATTTGAACATCCGGGAAGAAATACTCTGTCGTCTGGAAGGCCCACTTGATGACTTGGATATCAGCATTTAGTTGTGTTTGTAGATGCGGATACTGGACTTTCACTGCCAGTTCCCTGTCCTTGTGGTCTACTGCACGGTGCACTTGTGCCAATGAAGCCGACGCAATGGGTTTCCGATCAAACTCCTTGAAGTTTTCCTGCCAAGGTTTCTTTAGCTCCGCCTCGACAGTCTCTATGGCCTTCTCAAATGGCACAGCCTTGGCTTGGTCCTGCAGTTGAGCTAGCGTTTCCGTGTACTCCTTGGGCAGCCCATGGTTAAATGTTGCCAGTTGCTGGCCAAACTTGGTGTAGATCCCTCCGTTCTGGTAGCACAAGTGGAGAAGTCTCTGTGCGATTCGTTGGTTGAGACTCTGCAGCTTGATGCGGTAGTCAGGATCGTCTCGCTCTGTGCCTTTAAAGTTCCTTCGGTAGTCCAGCACTACCAGACCTCCAGTGGTGAACACTCGCAGTGATCGCGACAAAACGTTCCTAAATGACCATGCAAAAGGTTAGAATTGGTCGGAGCATAAGCTATGGAAGAAGGCAGCGTGCAGTACGCGTTGGCTTCATCTGCGACGTAGGCGCCTGCAGAGAGTAGGCCGAGAGCTGCAGTAGAGCGTCGTGACCGCGTTGAGAGAAGGCGAGATGCCATGGTGCTGGAGCTACAGAGACCGACAAGGACAGGACAGAAGGACCAACTGACTGATTGGTTGATCGACTCACAACGATATGTATCTCCGCACCAATATTAGCAAACTAACAGTCAAACCAACCATGCGCATCATGTACCATATCCATATATTTATCTCTATAACCCACGGCATGAGCACTGCACAGCACACTCGACTTTTCTCCAGCATTCAGACCTGAACATCGGAAGGTGAAGGCCTACATACTAAAAGAGCTTCAAGTGGCTTGAATTGTGTCACTCATCCTGTCAACCTGTTTATCGCCGGCTCTTGTTGCGCTGGGTTGCGCGCTGTGCCTTACCCGCACGCTTGGCGCCCTTGGGTGCTGCTTGCGCCTTGCCACGACCCTTCGCACGCGCACCGGGGAAACGAGACATGTCGTTCGTGCTCTCCTTCGTGTTGCTCTTCGCGTGGCGGTGCTTGCCGCCGAAGCCAAACTTGGCATTCTTGGCCTCTCGCTTGTGGTTGACGCGAGGCTTCTTGCTGGGGTCGTTGCGGTCGTTGCCTCCGTGCTTCCGCTTGCCGCTCATGATCGAGTCCAGCTGATCGTCGTCGTCGTCATTTAGGCCACTGCGCGTGTCGTTGCCCTTGCGCTTCTTCCACTGCTTGACAGCCTCCAGCGTGTCCTTCTTCTGCTGGTTCCGCTCCTTCACCTTCTCGGCCTGAATCTCCTTCGCCACACGACGATGAGCCTGCGACTTCTTGCGCTCTTCCACTGCTGTGATCTTCTTCTGTTCGTAAATGAGTTTGTCCTTGACCTTGGCCATGTGTGCGTCGCTCTTGAGCATCTCAGCAAAGTAGTCGTCCGGACGCTTGTACGCCACTCCTTCCTTCGCCAGACGAGCCTTTGCGATACGCACAGCTGCCAGCGTGTTGTTGTAGAAGGCCACCTCACGCTTTAAGTCATCGTGGACGCTCTCCAGCTCCAGCGGCACCTCGCACGTGTCCAGCGTCTCCACCCACGGCAGCTTCTTGTCGCTCCAGTCGGCCACTAGCGCCACCAGCGCCTCCTTCTTGTACACTCCTTTGCTCTCGTGCTTGGCGGCGTCAGCTTCGGCCTGAGCTTCGGCCACCAGTCGACGCTCAATCTCCGCCTCGACCTCCTCCTCGGCGTCCTCGTCCTCGTCCACATCGCTGGCGTCGTCCACTGCTCCAATGGCGGAGCTCAGAGCAGGCGTCTCCAGGATTTCCTCCTCGGCAGCGTCCTCGGCGCGCACAAGAGCGCTCACAGCGCGGGACTTACGAGCTCCTCCGGTCTTGCGAGCCATGGTAACAAACAACGTCAACTACTGCTGCCAGGGTCAGTTCAATACAAATCGGTTGGCCAACAAGAGCCATGTTTTCAACCAATTAAAGTTGGAGGGGTACAAATGGAAGGGGATACAAATTAGCCGCAAGAATGAATGCTCGCCACGCTTCTGTGATTTTGATTGGCTGGTGCATTATAATCATTCTTCTCTGTAGCCATATTGTTATGCACCGTTGAATATGATCATATATCCGACCTCACTTATGTTTTGATTTGATCTATTTAGCCAATCCATACGCGTGTAGAACTTATAACCAATCAAACTTATCCTGATCTAATTTTTTTGCCAATAATAGGTTTAGGTAAGTATGGTGTCAACGCTATCGAGTCGGAGTTCTTCTTCAAATATCTGTATGCCTATACAAATTTTGAGTATCGCACGAATCACAGCAATATTTTGATTTTCTCCGACCGAGAAGATGGGTTTAGACGAGCTGCAGGCGCTGCGCGCAAAGGCCACGACTGTTACAGCGTTCGTGAAGTTCCTCAAGGTCGAGGACGTGGGAGAGGAGTATGTGCGGAAGTGTATTGAGTCCGATAAGAATGATAGGTGCTTTGTAGCTGTAAAGGATAAGTTTGGAATGTATTTGGCTTTTAATGTTGGTAAGACTGGTAAGACGCTTGCCGTAATACGGCGATGCAATACTACCGGCAAGCAAAGCTTTGGTTGCCTGACGCGGTTCCTCAGCATCGGGCCGCGTTAGAACTCGGCTGCTCAAAATGGGAGACGAAGCTGGATAGCTTTTGCCTGGAGCGTGATGGTGGCGAATTTGTCAGTAAAGCTCCCCGTGTACCAAGGATAGTTTAAAGCGAATACTTGTATATTTGTATAGTTATGTGTGCTCTGCAAGTGACTATCAAGACGATGCACTGCTGTGTCTGTTGCGGTATCTGTTAGGACGAACTTCCGACCTGTCAAGCTTCCGCAAGCGCAACACCTCCATCGACGCAGCCAACGCCTTCTTTGTGCGCTTTATCCGGGTGAAGACTTCGGAAGAGCAGGGCCTCTTGCTTTTCCAGAAGAAGACTTTGCCACGTGTCCCTTGCTCTCTCGCTGGTCGTCCGAGCTGCCCCAAGTCCTGACTTGTGAGGCGAAGGTGGTGAACCTTGAATCGCCCAGGGTGTATAGTGCGACGCCCAGGATCCTCGGGTACGAGGGTTGAGTGGGTCTCTCTCTTCGACAAACTCCAAGAAGAACCCAAGCCCAGCACCGCGAAGTGCTGATCCTGGTTGGCGTGTGCTCCTTGTGCAAATCCCCTTCAGGAACGTTTATCTTTGACAGTTTCCACCCACCGCTCTGGGGTATTTTCGGTGTCTTGTTCTCTTGTTTCTGGTTTGTTTGCTTGTTCTTGGTCTTCTTGTTCTTGAACTGACGCTTGACTTTCTGGTGTGTAGATCCGCGAAGCCAGTAACCACAAATACAGAGTCCTAAAACTTAAAAGAACTCACTAATATGCAAACCCAAATTATTTCTTCTATGCCCTGGGTATGGGCAGAAAATGCTAAGACAAGTGAGTCCTGATCCTAGAGTCTCAGCTTCCCTAGGCACTCAGACGTATTAGGTGGTTCACCTCAAGCAGCCTAAGCCGTCCTGATCCCCACCTAACTGAACTAGACTAAGGTGGAGCTCCCACAGACGGCGAAGCCGATGTGCCTGCCCGGATACCCGAAGACAGGTTAGATTGATCAACAGAGACGCTTGCGCTCTACCGGTCAAAAAGAACTCTGATTGATTTTATGCTAGACTATCGTGTGATGTAGGAATTTACATAATTGTGGGCTACCCCACATGGTGACCTGAAGGACATTTGGGACGACTGGTACCAAAATAGTGGTACATGGGTGCCAGTGTACCGACCTGCGAGCTCGAGGTCAGCGAGCACTCGCTGAGTCTTAACTCGGCGAGTCCAAGGGAGTTCAACGAGTACTCGCCGAGTCCGAACTCGGCGAGTCCAAGGTAACTCGGCGAGTCCAAGGTAACTGGACGAGTACTCGGCGAGTCCGACCAGAACACAGTCAAGGGGGCACGACGACAGTTGGCCAAGATCTGTAACGGATCCATTTCATTACATGTTTGTATAGGAGGCTTAGAATAGCAAAGGAGGGGCCGAAGGGCTCCCGGAAGACATAAGAAGATAATAGTGCAGAATTTTCTAGGTTCAACACAAGCGGTACACTTCTTAGGTAAGTCACTGCCGCGGGCCGGATTATGCCTGCCGTTGGTTTCCGAGAGGCATAGCTTGTAGGGAATTCAACCAACTGGCGGCGCCAAGAGTACAAGGTCGGCCCGGGTTGGGTATTTGTCCCCAGCGTGCCAATTCCGCTGGAAGTCGGCGAGTGTGCGTCCTCGCCGAGTCGACGGGCCTCTTCTCAGAGTGACGTCGTTAAACTACGCGTCCGGGGTTACGTCAACCGCGGCGCCACCGTGTCAAGCCCATTCTTTAGTGGGGGCACGGACAACATTCCCAGAGTCTGCGGCCGCAGACACCTGGAGGGAGAGAGAAGGAGAGAGGAGTGACGGAACCTGGTAGTGGGTGCTCGTCGAGGCGAACTCACCACTGTCCCGGCTGGGCCGAACCGCACGGGGACCTATCCCTGCGCAAGGCCAACAGCGCCGACCTTGACTCGGCGCATTGTTGTGAGTATTGCGTTGGAAGACTAACAGATTTGTGTGTTTCCCTATACCACAACTGGTGCCGCGACCCGGGAACAGGGTGTGCTTTGTTTTGTAGGTACCAACTACCAAGTTTCGTGAAGAGTGAAGAAGATGACCAAGGCGTCGAAGGGATCAAGTAGCGGAAGTCCAGCGACGGTCGGAGGGTCGCCACGCGATGGGACTAACTCGGCGAGCGGCAACTCGCCGAGTGGACGAGCGATGGACGTGACGACGGACGTTGCCCGCAGTGCCCAGTTCGAAGATGTTTAAGGTCATGGCAGTGAGGAGGAGTATGAGATGAAGGCAGAACTCGACGAGGTGAAAACCATCGCCGAGTTGCGTGCTGAAGCCGACGAATTGTCGTTGCAGGTGGGGCGAATGGGACACCCTCGCCCGGTTGAACGGAACCTCGCTGAGGAACTCGGCGAGGATGATGATGATGACGAGGACGGTGCTCCCGACGAGCGTCCGCCCCCAATCCCCAGGGCCACGAAGAACGCCGACACGCCGAGCGCGAACAAGGTGTTGGCCAAACTCGGCGAGGAGATGCGCTCGACGAGTGACTGGATGATGATGTTCGCCCCGATGGCGATGGCACAAGCAAAATGGCCCGTACTGGGTCCTGAGTTGGCTCAACCGGTCAACAGTACGAGCCTTAACGAACTCGTCGAGGATACTGTGTTGTTGCTCCGAGCGATGGGTTACCGGTGCAACAGTCACCCAAACGCTCTGATACTGTCCGGGTGGGATCTGAGAGTCGCCAGCGCCGAGCTAACGCGGTGGAAGCGCAAGCTCCGGGCCGCGTTTGGGTTTGAGCGAGCTCCGGGCGACCAGCCCAAGATCGCTCGCCGAGTTGCTGAGTCGTCACGCACAATGGAGGATCCAAGCAAGATTCCTTTGCCACGTATTCCGGAGACTAAGCGGCAAGATGTCTTCAGGGCGACCGAGGGAACCCATACTTTATGGACTCGCAGATGCGAACCCCGAAGAAGTCGCCGAGGAGCCGGTACCCAGAGTACTACGATGCAGCAGACGAAGCTGAACTCGACGAGGATGAGGACGATCCCAGGACGAGCCGAAACTACGCGGATGAACTCGACGAGTCACCGCTGGCTCGAATCCGCCAGCTCAGCCTTGACGACTCGCCGAGAGGACGCCAGAGCCAGATGATGGAACTCCGGACGCACGCCCCCTCGATAGAATTCCGGTCTTCGAGGGCACCAGAGGGCGGAGCGAGAAGTCGTTGATGTGGTTGAAGCACTTCATCTACGAGATGAAGGGGGCGCGGATGCCGCGGGAAACGTGATACGAGCCGTTCTCGCTAAGACTTGGTCAGCCGGCACGACACTGGTATCGACAGTTGACTCGGAAGGAGAAGAAGAACTGGGATCTGCTCAGCGAGAAGTTCATCTCCTACTACTGCACGGACCACGACCAGGATGCAGCAGTCCGCTACTACTCGGCGAAGCGTAAAGAGAATGAACACATCTGCGACTTCTTGCTTCGTCTGAATGGGCTTGCTCGCAATGCTGGTATCCAGTACGAGAAAGGTGGGGCAAACGCGGAAAGCCATGTCCGACAATTCCTTTTCCATTGCGGTGACGATAAGGTGATGGACACGCTGTATAGCCAAAACCTCAAGTCCATCGATGAAGTCGAGAAACGGATCAACAAGAAGATGGAGGGGAGAAGCTCCAGAAGCAGCGAGACCGTCAGTCAAAGGTGCAGAGCAAGGATCCCAAACGATTCTCCAAGCGTGAAGGTTATCAAGACCGGAAGACTCGCCGAGATGAAAGTCGTCGAGTGACAGTCGCTGGGTCGTCCGGAGAGCGAAAACACTAGGACTCCGATTCGGGTCAATCCGACTCGTCGAGTGGAGACAGTCACTACGACGACCACGACGAATCCGACTCGGCGAGTGACTCCGACTATATGGATGCGGGCACCGCCCAAGATCGAGAACGTGACTCGGCGAGTCGAGGCTACTCGGCGAAACAGCGACCAAGCTCGGCGAGCCCAGGCTCGACGAGTCCTTACGGACACCCTCGCCGAGATCGACGAGACCGATCACGCGACAACTCGAGAGAACGCCGAACCTACGGTCCCTGTGGTGCGTGTGGTGCCATGGGGCACGACACCCATTTTTGCCGGAAGCGGTGCAAGTTTTGCCAACAAGTTCACGATGTTGGGCAGTGTGAACTGTTCCAACAATTTGAGAAACTCACCAAGTTCGTACGGACGTCCGTCGACAAGTCGACCGTGCCCGACGACCTCAAGAACCTTGTGACGCCTAGTAATTTAAACTAGGCGGCCCGCCAACTTTGACTGGGTTGGGAGATAGCGGGCTGCCACAGTCAGCCGAGCCGGCGGTGGAAGCGAACTTTGTGTTCGCATTCGTTGGCGAAGCGGAACGGCCCGACGAGGAGAGTGAGGACGCGGAAGATGGAAGATGTGACGGAGATGACAAACTCGACGAGTCGAACGAAGACAATGCGCGAGTGATAACCAGTATACGACGGATGACTCGGCGAGCAAATGAAGCAACTGGCCACACCAAGAAGATGAAGTTACTTCCAGGGGAGCGACTGGGGTGGTGGTCGTCGCAGAAGTTTGATCGCCGAGTCCGCATGCGAGCCCTGGTGAGGGGCGCAGTGAACGACCAGCGAACCACGATTCTGCTAGACACCGGGGCAAACGTCACGGCGATTAGTGAACGGTTCGCAAAGAAGCTGCGATTGAAGCGGCTTATTAGTGCAGACAAGCAGATTGACGTACAAGGTATTGGCAGAGCCAGGGTGGCCACGACCTCCCGTGCGATGGTGAAGGTGACTCTTGGATGGGAGATCGTCTACGAGTTCGAGGTCTGGATCATGGACCACCACGCGGGGGTGGACCTCATATTGGGAACAGACTTTATGATACCAGCCGGTATCCGTCTGGACCTGTATGACTCCACCGCGAAGCTGCCCGACGAGGTGGTGGTTCCGTTGCTCAAGTCGCAGCAGGCACTCGACGAGCCGACCTATGGTTGCGAAGTCACCGGGGGCCCAGTGAGGGTGCTTGATATACCCACTGCTTGGTTCGCCGAGTTCAAGTTGCAACGCCGACAACCCAGCGAGGAGACTCACGAGCTGTGGGTTCAACGGACAAAGGATTTCGTCCCAACAGTCGTCCATAATTCTCGAGGGAAGCCGGTGAAGGTGCGGCTAACCAATGTGTCGAAGCGAGATGTGTGGTGTCCGATGCATTTTACTATTGTACGTTGGATCCCACATGGAGTACTCCCACGAGACAACGGGTTTGTTCGAAGGAACTCAACGAAGTATCATCACTGGCAGTTGTTGGCGTATGAGTATGTGTCGGACAGAGCCATCTGGAAGAAAGAGTGTCAATATTACGAAGAATGGCTCGCCAAACAGCCACCGTCTGTAGAGCGTCGGAGCTATGAAACTCCGACAGCCATTGCCCCTAGACCACCGCCAGAGGAACTCGTCGAGTCTATCCTTAGCACATGCCGAAAAACAACTCGTCGAGATGGAAAGTCTCCTCAGTACGGCGAGAGAATTCACCGAGCAAGTGGGCGAGTCATTCCTGTCATCGGTGGTAGACTACCAGGGTGGCGATTCGACGAGTCACGGGGATCAACCAGAAATTGACGTAAGTGATAACTCATTGGCAAAGGACCCCGAGGAGGATTTACGGCTACGCTTCATCGCCGCGACAGTGAGTCTCGGCGAGGAAAAGCCGGCAGATACACCAGCCGACACACTACCGCCTGGTGAGTTCGAACATCGGACAGTTGAGATCAACCTAGAAGACTACGCTCACGAGCTAGCGTTCTTACCTGACCTCACTGACTTGGTTGCGACTGAGTTGGATTACGACGGTGATAACGTGAAGTCAAGCGTTCACACAGAGGAGCAGCACCGTCGACTCGTCGAGGTGCTCAAACAGCACGAATCGATTATGATCTCCAGCGGGAACGCTCTTCCTCCACCAGCGTATGGTGTGGTGTGTGATATCGATGTCCAAGGACACTCCCCGATCAAGCAGAGAGCTCGGCGAGTCCCGCTACGACACCTGAAGAAACTCTATGAGCTACTCAAGGGTTTGCTAAAAGCGGGACTAATCGCATTCTCCAACAGTCCATGGGCGTCGCCTATTGTTATCGTGTTGAAGAAGAATGGGGTGGATATTCGTCTCTGTATCGATTACAAGATGGTGAATGCTGTAACTGCTGTAATGGAGTACGCGATGCCCCTTGTGGATGATCTACTCACCGAGCTGGAAAGCTACCTGTGGTTTTGCTCGCTGGATACAGCTAGTGGATTCTGGGCGGTACTGATGACTCGGCGAGCAAGATGGATATCTGCTTTTGTATGTGCTCTCGGACACTTCGAGTGGTTACGTATGCCTTTCGGATTAAAGAATGCTCCGATGATCTACCAGCGACTCATCGATAACGCCCTCTATGGTTATGTGCAGCCAAAGGGAGGCTGGGCCCTGTTCGCAGAACTGACTCGGCGAGCTGAGGAAGTTGCTGCCGATATCAGAGCCACTCGGCGAGACATCGACTTGCTCACAAATGTGAACTCGGTGAGTCCAGTGACCAAGTTTGAAGCAGATCGATTAGCACTCGCCGAGTCAGACCCCCTGCAAGAACTTATTAATAGCCCAGAGGCCAACATGTTCCTCACCGGTGAACCCGACGAGTCGAAGTTTGTCCCCGTTTTCGAGCGCAGGTCGTTTGTTGACGATATTTGTTTCGGTGGGAGGAGTTTCGACGAGTGCTTGGAGACATTAGATCGTCTACTGAAGCGATTCGCCGAGTGCAGGATCTCAGTGAGCTTTACTAAGAGCATCTTCGTACATCCGAAAGTGGAGTTCCTCTCACACGAAGTGACTCGGTGAGGTATAGCAGCCAACTCGAAGAAATTAGCCGCAATCGCCGAGATGCCGTTCCCGACGTCCAAGAAAGGAATGCAAGCTTTTCTTGGTGCTCTGAACTACTACAGTCGGTTCATTCAGAACTTAGCGGTGTATGGAGCAGTGCTGTATCAACTCAAGGAAGACGATTTTGCACCAGGGGTGACCTCACGGCAGCCAAGGCTTCATTCGCCGAGTTGAAAAAGAAGGTGGTGGACGCTCCCATTTTGCGTCACTTCGACTCGGCGAAGGACGTCCACGTAATGGTGTTCGCAAACGAGTGGGCCATCAGCTGCACACTGATGCAGATGCATGATCAGAAGTTACACCCCGTACGGTTCTGTGGACGAGTACTCAAGGAGAATGAGATGAATTACCATCTCGCCGAGAAGGAAGTGCTTGCGTTACTCCAGTTCTTGAAGATCTGTTACACTTTGCTGACCGGGAAAGTCATTCATGTGTATACGCGGTTCTCCACTCTGGAGTGGGTGTTTTCTTCTAAAGCACTGTACGGCAGAGCAGTCAGCTTTGCTGTTCTACTCGCTCCACATCATCTCAAGATCAAACGTGTACGAGAGCGGGATATAGAGTTTGTTCAGTTACTCCAAGCGTCTATTACCCCGTTCACAGAACTCGACGAGTCGATGGCACACATAGCTCCACCGTCTAAAGGCTCGGCGAGTGTTCGCCTAGACCCGGAACTCCTATACGCGCATGTGCCGACAGGATTCGATGGGTTTGTGATGTCGTTCGATGGTTCAGCCAAGACTGAGAAGAATGGAGGCTACGGCAGTTGTTCGTGGATATTGTGGCGGCTACCGACGTGGGACATTGTGATCGCTGCGAGTGCTCACCTACCGAGAACAACAGTCAACCTTGCTGAGTATACTGGAATGAACAATGGGGTGACCGCGGCTATCGCCAAAGGGGTGAATAACCTCATTATTGTTGGCGACTCCCGGCTCGCAATCCAGCAATCCATGGGGGTGATCGCATGCAAGAAGGAAGCCTTACAGATTGAATTGGCACACCACAAGTCATTAACAAGCAAGTTGAACTCAGTACGCTACTTACATGTAGTAAGAAGTTACAACGCTGCGGCCGATGCCCTGGCAACTGAAGCGCTGGAAGCCCAGGCCGGAAGAGTCGTTCTGAGTGGAGAACGGAAAGCTGAGCTAAAAGTGCTGAATAGGATTGCCGAAGTACTATGTGTTGACATCAAGAAACCTAAGGAAACAACACCTACGGTGACAGCCATGACTCGCAGTCAAACTCGGCGAGTTCGTTTCGCGGATGAGGAACAAAAGAACTCGACGAGTGAAATGCGAGGGGACTCGGCGAGGGGACAAAAAGTGATCCCAATGAGCCAAATGATCTCAGCGAGCTTCAATCAACTGAACTCGACGAGTCAATCGAGCTCGCTGAGTCGCAGTCTAGCCCTGATGATCTCACCGAACCTCTATCTGTCGAACTCGACGAGTTGGAGATGTCGTTTAGAGCACCTCCGTCTCGACGAGTAGAAGGTCAAAGTGAAACAGAAGTCGACGATAACAGAGAACCGGACGCGCTCGACATAGACCCAGTGACCGTTCAGGCGGAACGACGAAATCGTATCTCGAAAGCCCAAGACGAAGAACTCAAGTGGGCTGATATCAAAGCCTATCTGCGTGGTCAAATCGACGAGCTGACTCGCCGAAGAGTACATAATGCAGGGAAGATCGCTGACTATTTTGTACTCAGCGAGGATGGACTCTTGTATTACCTAGGCCAGCGACGACCCAAGTCTGGACTCGACGAGGATGACCTCAAGCTACGACTGGTTGCTCCCACGACGATGATTGATGAAGTACTTCAAAGCTGTCATGATTCCCTCGAAGGGGGACACCAAGGAATCGTGCGAGCATACCATCGAGTCAAAGCGGACTATTACTGGGTCGGACTCTACGCGGACGTCATCAAATACGTGCAAGCGTGTGAGGATTGCAGCACTAGTAAGAGCAAGCCGCAACTCAGAGGCTACTCGCCGGGTAACGTGGTGTCCGAACGACCATTTCATATCGTGTCGTTGGACTTTGTTATACCATTACCACAAACTCGGCGAGGTAACACAGCACTGCTACTATTCCAAGACCATTTCTCTGGATTTGTGATTGCCAAGGCAATGCGGGAGACTGGGGCACTGGAGGTGGCCAAAGCTTTCGAAGAATGCATATTCCGGAGGTTCGGCGCGCCTTCACTCATTCGCCATGATAGAGACCCTCGTTTCATGAGTGAAGTATTCCAAACCTTCTCTGAAATGATGCAATCTCGGTCCCGAGCCACATTGAGTTATCGCCCACAGGCTAATGGACAACAGGAAAGGTCGGTCAAAACAATGATCCAGACCGTGAGGGTGTACGTGGAAGATCCATTACAAGCTGACTGGGATGACATTGCAGAGAAACTAGTATATTCGGTCAATAACTCACGTGATTCGACTCGACGAGAGACACCGTTTTACTTGGTACACGGTTGGGACGCCCAATCCACTCTCAAGGCGATGACTTCATCAATTCGGCGAGCTTCGAATAACTCATCGAGTCCAGTGAACGCAGTGGAATGGCGACGAGAGTCGAATCGACAACGAGAAGTCGCCTTGAAGTTGGCCAAACAATATCAACTGGCTGAGAAGGCTCGTCGCGCTCAAATACACAACGAGTCGTTGAGCGGTAAAGAGAAGAAGACGATACCGAACCCAGCAGGCAGATGCTGTAGGGAAGGCACGAACGAAACCAACTCAGCGAGTGCGGAAGCCGACTTAGTAGATCCCGGAACAAACCCAACGAGTTTCATAGTCGACTCAGCGAGTCTTTGCGACTCGTCGAATGAATCGATGAGTCAACAAGTCAACTCGGCGAGTCAAATCCACATGATGGACATAGCTCAATCGACAGGTCAAGTTGAAGCAGTGGCATTTGAGAACTCAGCGAGCCAAATGTACTCGGCGAGCACAGTAACTCCAACGAACCGAGCCTTCTCGGCGAATAGCCGAACCCACTCGACGAGTAACGATATCACAGACCAAAGGGACTCGGCGAGCGTGGAAACCGAGTTTGTCAAAAGGAATCGTTCCCTCTTCAAAGAGAGTGATCAGGTGTGGTTATTCATGGAGAGGGTGAAACCCGGTCTGGTGAAGAAACTTGCTCATAGGTGGCATGGTCCTTTCAGGATCAAGAGGAAAGTGGAAGAATTTGCCTATGAGCTGGAGTTGCCAGACCGCAGTGGGTATCGATTTTACCCTGTAGTGCATGTTTCTCGATTGAAAGCTGTAGCGGAGCTTGGCGATAGACCAACCACCCCTCTCGTTGATGGACTCGGCGAAGAAGATCGATTTGACTTTGACGAAGAACTACTACCAGAAGACAGTTGGGAACCCGACGAGGAATCGGTAAAATACGAAGTCGAAGCCATCCTGGACGATAAATGGCCGAACTCGACGAGTACAGAACGGACTCAACGAGTTTTCAAGGTGAAGTGGATTGGCTATGAGGAACCAACCTGGGAACCCCTCTGCAATCTATCATGTGGAGGATTGCTGTTTGACTACTTGCAACGAAAACGTCGCGAAAACCGTCTGCAAATGGTGCAAGTTGCAGACGAGGATTAAAAGCTATTGCACCAAAAGTTTACCAACCACTTGGTGACGCACAGGCCAAGTGAATTGTGGCAAGCTACTGTGAACATGCACGAATTTCGTATTAAAAGAAATGGAACACATACTCCGATCTACGCTGAGGCTCTCGGCGAGTACTACAACTGGAACCAACTCAGCGAGCGGATAAATAACTTAAAGTTCTTGGACTTGGGGAGGATTCCCTGCGGAGCCACTCGGCGAGCTGACTCGGGAGTCTGGAGGGCTAACCACGGGACTCGGCGAGTTGAAAATGGCGGTAAAAATATCGAGGCCCTCTCGGTTAATAGGCTCAAGTGCAGAGGGAGCCAAGTCAGGGATCGACTCGTCGAGATCTTCGTCTTCTTCGATCGCCTCCTCCACAGCGTCGATACCAAAATCCTTAGGAGAGAACACGGGGCACTCGCGGTTGCGTGGACGAAAGTGAGTGTTGTAAGGATGAGATGCGGGATCGGACAACCACCAACACCGCCATGGCTCCAAAGCATCCAGTTCGGAAACACTGCCTATCCAGTCAGGGTCCTTAGGATACCAGGCGAGGTTCACATTTGAGAACGATGGAACAGTGGGCTCGAAGAAGATTTCAGCATCCAGCAGAGGAGCAGGCCCATCACTGGTCGAGTGAGTAACCGCAGACATGAAAGCCTCCACCAACGACTTGTGCACTAGTCGGAGGAGATCTCCATGACGGCGGCGTTCGCTGCTATACTGAATCCAACGCTGGTAGCGCTCGGCGAGCTGCTTCCCAGAATGCCCAGGATTCAAGTCAGGGTGGAGTCCACAATCCAGTGGTTTCGCTCCCACAGTGCCACGTAGTATTTGGTCACCACGTTGTCCGACCGGTTCGACGAGTCGAAGGCATCTGGACCCTCGCCGAGATACTTAAGCCAAGCCTTCAAAATGAGATCCAGAGATGACTTCTTGCCTGAGGAACTCGCAGCGTTGTGAGAGCGAACACGATCCAGCATAGCCGCCGAAACGAAAATACGGTCATCCGGAAATTTGCCAAGAGTCTTTTGACAAGGGTGATCCGGGTTGAAGACGTCCAGGAAAACGTCAAGGCCATCGGTGGAACACGGAGTAGGCGGAATGCACTTCTTCCCGTTGATGAGTTCCAATTCGGTAGCCGTAGAGCGGAGCTCCAACATTCGTGACCAACAACGAGCTGAGCCGTAATGGAAGAAAAGGATTTCACGCGTGGCTTTGATAAATGGCGGTTCACGAGAATCACGCGAGACAGCTTGAGCAGCTCGGGTCCGGAGCTCTGCCAGGGTAAACTTCAAGGCAGCAGGCAAATCCGACATTGTCGGTCGACCAAGCTGTGCTTTATCAGTGGAACGCGCAGTGGAGCTAGCCGAGTTGGTTTTGTTGGTCGAGCGGTCCTTACTCGACGAGTTATTCTTACTCGCCGAGTGGACCTTGCTCGCCGAGTTAGTTTTACTCGACGAGTTACCTTTACTCGACAAGCTATTTTTACTCGAAGAGCCATTTTACTCGACGAGTTGTTTCTACTCGACGAGTTGTTTCTACTCGACGAGTTGATCTTACTCGCCACGCTCACAGGACTCGCCGAGATGGAATTGCTCACTGAAGTGACCCCAGACGGAGACGGGTTAGCCATAGAAACCGGGATCGAAATCCGAATTCCGGAAGGTTTGGTCGAACCATGAGAAATAACCAACTGGGACGTTTGAGAACGAGGAGTGACCTTCTTGTCGGCAACGCGCTTCGCACGAGGTGATGAACGCTTAGCAGAAGCCTTCTTCTTTCCCGCAGCCTTGGAACTCCGAGGCGGCTTCTTTAGCAAGACACGCTTCTCAGTGGTTAACACGGGGAGGGGCGATGTCTGTCCACTAGGAGATGACTCCTTGGGCGCCGGACCACTGCTCGGTGGATCAACTGTCGGGAGAACAGGAACTCCGGTTGAGGTCCGAGACTTCTTAGGCGGCGGAGCAGAAGCAGCCGTAGGAGATGCCCTCTTGCGGGAGTTAGCGGTAGACGAGAGAGGCTTGTCATCGTCGTCGCTATCCGAACTGAACACATCCATCAAGGGAGCAGAGGATTTGTTCGGAGGGCTTGGCAAGGGCGAGGTACGAGCTCCAGTGTCCACAGGGGTAGGCGGCGCAGGAGGCGTCGAAACCATCGGCTGTGATGTGTCAGGGCTCTGACCAGGAGTATTACCCAGCACTTCAGCGTCTTTCGCTTCCAAGGTCTCCAGCAACACATTGCTAATGCAAGAAGCATTCAAGGCTGCAGTCCTCGCAGAACGGCGGGGGCGTGTTGTCGTGATGGTCGATTGTGCCGGAGGCGGTGAAGCCCGCACGGGGCTCGACGAGATAATGATGCAGGAAGGAGCTGCTGAACTCGCTGAGCTCGAAATCGACCCGGCAACGACATGAGCCGCTGAACTCGCCGAGCTCGAAGTCGGCTCAGAGACGACAGGAGCCGAAGAACTCGCCGAGCCGGAAGTCACACGAGAAGTAACGGGAGCCGTTGAACTCGTCGAACTTGGAGTAGTAGGAGCGACAGGGGCTGCTGAACTCGTCGAGTTGAGGGAACCCGTAGCGACCCTAGCCCAGGAGAAGCGAGAGCCTGGGGAACTGACAGGTTAGAAACACTCGGCGAGTCAGGGGCTTGACCAGTAGGGACTTCACTTGACCGCATGGCGGTGCGGACGCTGTCTGACACCGGAGGGACCCACACCACCAGTGACCAGTTAGTACCCTGTGCCTCAGAAGTCGAGTTGGGGACCGACGAAGACCGATCAGAACTCGGCGGCAACTTCCCAGTCGCGTGAGCCGCGTTCACTACTGCAGCAGGGGCAGTAGAGGGAGAAAACTTCGCGGATGTACTCGCTAACATATCCAGTCCTTCGGGAGAGCGTGAAGAGACTGGATCGGTGTCCAAGATCTCAGGCACCTCAGCACCAGAAGATGAGGGCCAATAATCTCCACTCAGGTCGTAGTCCTCCGCTTCCAAAAGTTGCAACGGAGAAGCAGACGCATCAGAAGAGGTCTGCGGGGCAGGAGGATTACCAGCAGCACGACGGAGACGGCGGCGAGGCGTAGCCGGCGGATCTTCGTCATTGTCAAGACCGCGGCGGAGCTCCTCATCGAGGAGACTTGTGTTGGGGTCGAAATCTTTTCCCCAGGAAGCGGACGCGCGTATGGCATGGGCGGAGAGCTCACGCTTCGTCGTCGCCGAGGGCCAGTGGCGGTGGACGAGACCGGATTCGCGTACCGACGTAAGCGTTCCGGAGATGTCAGTCTAGCCAAGGGCGTCGATCGGAGAGTATCGAGAGATAACCGAGCTCGGCGAGTGGATGGGCTGGAAGAACTCGACGAGTGCGAAGGAGCAGAACTCGCCGAGCCCTCGATAGTTGTACTCGCCGAGTTAGCCGGATGGACACGGAGAGTAATGTCCCGATACTCATCAGGAGATACGTTCAATATCTCCGGCCAACGCATCTCCAAAGCGCGGCACAAGCGAGCATTAAGGGCTAAATCCTCTGGAGCCTGACCAGGGCACTCAACACCGCCGAGAGCAGCCAAACCCAACGCGGAGTCGTGCACAGGATATCGACCATTGCGGCGAATAATCGCTTTCTGCTGCAGGATAGTGGTCTTCATTGACTTGATCTGCGCACGACAGCTCTTGAGCGCGTAGTCGCCACCGGAACATAGCGCCAAGGCCGCTTCTTGGTTCTGCTGGTAGTACGTAGCAGCAACCGCCTGGAGGGCCTTGAAAGAGGCGTCTCGACTTTCCAAGTCTCTTGCTAAACGATCCACGTCCTGAGCTCGACTGTTCAGCTCAGCGTTCAACCCGTCGACCAAGCGTTGCGAAGAATCACACTGCTTGTCGAGGGCAGCACAAGCGGCCTTTGCCCGTGACTCCGTCGTGTCAATAACCTTGCGGAGTGACGCGGAATACTCAACCGACTGGAGTGACTTGTTCCTCCAGTTGTCCAACTCTCGACGAGCCGTCTTGAGTTCGAGCTTGAGTTTCTCCGCTTCGGCGACCGACGTCTGCATACGCTTCAAACGAGCCTCATTAAGGCGTTCAGATTCAGCGAGCTTCGTGCATAAATCCGCGACGTCTTCAGATTGGTCCACGGCCGGCGGAATTACGTTGCGGAGAATGTCGAGAAGCTCCGACGGTGTCTTCGCACGCAACATCGCTTGCCGCTGGGCAAGTTCGTTGGGGAGAGGAGGACGCATGAGCGCAAAGGCGATCAACCGGATCATCTCCGTATCGCGATCCTCCCGATCCGCTGTAGCTCGTCGAGCCGGTCAGAGAGCTCGAGGAACTTCGACGAAACCAGCGAAGAGAGAGTGGATAGCGTGGAGGGACTCGGTGAGCTCATCGCCACGGAAGCCAACCGATCAGAGGTAGAAACAGCGAGAGACTCGGGCGGACCCGAAGCAGGAGGCGCTGTCGACCTCGACGGCGAAACGATCAATACCTCTGGAGAGCTTGGGACAGGAGTCGTAATCAAAGACAAGCTTCCCGGCGAGGGAGGGTTATCATCCCTACGGTTAGGAGGAGACGAGTCCACTCCAGCCATACTGGGAGTAGTCGTCGAGTCAGGAGAGCACTCGACGAGTTGGCCGACGAAGCACTCAAACCTTCGCCTGCCGCCGAAGTGCTCTCCGACTGGGACATCCCAGGCTGATTCGACAAGTTGGTCGGCGAGGGAGCCAAGTGGGCCGCCGTAGCTGCCGGCCCGTCACCTACCGCCGAAACAGACTGGTCAGCCGCCGAGGTCGGCGAGTTGGCCGACGAACCTCCCATCGACCCTGAAACAGAGGCCTGAGGCTCGCCTGCCGCCGGACCTGTTGACGAAGCCGCCGTAGGAGACGACCGCGCGGACCAATTGGTTGGAAATTGCATCTGCGAGCTCGGCGAGCCCAGCGAAGATGCCAAACTAGCGCTTGAACTTGGGGAAAGACGACTGAAGAAGTCGTCCAGTTCCTCGACGGAATCGAGAGGACGAACTTCAGGAAACCGAGGGCCACCAGCCACGGAAATCGAAGGCGAGACACCCGGAAGACGGTCAACGACAAGGTCGGCCTTGGGTGGGGAAGGCTGAGAAAAGCACGGCGAGTGAGTGGACTGAGGAACCAAAACGAGAACACACTAAGGTGACAGTAAAGAAGGTGAAGCACGTACCGGAGGAGACGATGGAGAAGTTCCGACGAGAGGAGTGTCCATCCAAGACCCGTCAAGTAAGCGGCGGTAGCTCGGTGAGAACTTTCACGTTCGGATTAAAAGGCAACGGTAAACGGGTTCACGGGTCCCGACACTCACCAGGCCGGCTCGGGTCAGGGCCGGGGCAGTTGTGATGTAGGAATTTACATAATTGTGGGCTACCCCACATGGTGACCTGAAGGACATTTGGGACGACTGGTACCAAAATAGTGGTACATGGGTGCCAGTGTACCGACCTGCGAGCTCGAGGTCAGCGAGCACTCGCTGAGTCTTAACTCGGCGAATCCAAGGTAGTTCAACGAGTACTCGCCGAGTCCGAACTCGGCGAGTTCAAGATCTCGGCGAGACCAAGGTACTCGGCGAGTCCAAGGTAACTCGGCGAGTCCAAAGTAACTCGACGAGTACTCGCCGAGTCCGAACTCGCCGAGTCCGACCAGAACACAGTCAAGGGGCACGACGACAGTTGGCCAAGATCTGTAACGGATCCATTTCATTACATGTTTGTATAGGAGGCTTAGAATAGCAAAGGAGGGGCCGAAGGGCTCCCGGAAGACATAAGAAGATAATAGTGCAGAATTTTCTAGGTTCAACACAAGCGGTACACTTCTTAGGTAAGTCACTGCCGCGGGCCGGATTATGCCTGCCGTTGGTTTCCGAGAGGCATAGCTTGTAGGGAATTCAACCAACTGGCGGCGCCAAGAGTACAAGGTCGGCCCGGGTTGGGTATTTGTCCCCAGCGTGCCAATTCCGCTGGAAGTCGGCGAGTGTGCGTCCTCGCCGAGTCGACGGGCCTCTTCTCAGAGTGACGTCGTTAAACTACGCGTCCGGGGTTACGTCAACCGCGGCGCCACCGTGTCAAGCCCATTCTTTAGTGGGGGCACGGACAACATTCCCAGAGTCTGCGGCCGCAGACACCTGGAGGGAGAGAGAAGGAGAGAGGAGTGACGGAACCTGGTAGTGGGTGCTCGTCGAGGCGAACTCACCACTGTCCCGGCTGGGCCGAACCGCACGGGGACCTATCCCTGCGCAAGGCCAACAGCGCCGACCTTGACTCGGCGCATTGTTGTGAGTATTGCGTTGGAAGACTAACAGATTTGTGTGTTTTCCTATACCACAATCGCAATAACTGGCTTTCTGGGTACAATCACTTCGCTGACTACATCTTGAATTCACTATGGAATCAGATGAGCGTGCGACACTTGGGAAAATATAGAAGGATCTGTTGGGATCCGCCATTCTGGTACAATCTTGGTACAGTGTTCATCCTGGAATATCTTGGTCTTGGTATGCATGATCCTGGGTACCTTGGCTTGAAACGATGATCCTGGTCTTGGACGCTTCATCCTGGTTGGAAATTGTTCATCCTGGATGAGAGTTGTTCGTCCTGGTTACGGTTCATCAGAAACCCTTGTTCCTGGTGTATTTCTCCAGGACGAGTACATTCGGGATCAGACTTAGTTGTTCCTGGTGGAAACCTGGCTCGGATATCTCCATCCTGGTGCATATTGGCTCGGGTGTCTTAGTTCTGGAGTGACAACATCCTGGACGCAATATGAGGTACATCCTGGAGACAGGGGATGCGCAGCGTATCCTGGCGACCTTCTGTACCTGAATCAGCCTGAACAAATTTTCATCCTGGCCAATCAGGGGCAAGAGATCCTGGTGGAACGATGGACTCCAGAAAATCCTGAATCACATCGTGTCACTAAGGCTGTAGCGATGGAGCCTCGCGCGTGTGCGCGCCGACAACGTCGGTTTAGAGCCCGCGGACTCTTCGCTCTTCAGAGCTCGCAGAAGCGCCACACAGGAGGCGTCCTGTGCATACGCATTGTGCAGCGGGGCTGCGTAGCAAGTGCTTGGCACAGAGGAAGAGGGGGCGACTCTTTGAGTCTTAGACGTCCGTCTATCAGTCGGAGTTCCGACGACTGTACGTTCTTATACAAGAACCAAGTATAGCGATACTTAACAGTCCAAAACTGACTCTTTGGACTCGGCTTAGTTTAATTAAGAGTAAATAACAACTTCTTAATTAACTAGCAAAATGTGAACTGAATTGAATGTTTTTATCTGTCTAAATCTCTTTTCCTAAATGTATAGAACTAACTATTGCATACTTAGTTCTAGTCATGCACAAATGAATGGCGTTGCGCCCATGTACTGACATCAGTACTGACTTAAGGTAGTCCGAGGGTACCAAGTACCAGTATCTCTTTGAGGAGGGATACGGATATCTTATCCGGACGATGTGTCTCCAAGGTGACCAGGTGTGGTCCACCTTACTGGTCACCTTCATGTAACCCCGTTACATCCTCCCCCATCAAACTGTCGACACCTCGTGTCTTGGCAAGTCTTGCCACATCACCGCGTTCTCCGCGGTTGCTCTGAGAGCATCTTCGAATTTGCAAAGTGCCCAGCACTGCATGCCCCCTGCCTCCGAGGCTTCTCCTGCCTCTAAGCAGCACGACAGCTCTCCGAGCTCTGACCCACAAGTCTCTGGGTCTTACGACCAACGGCAACAGCCTCAGCGTCTTCACGCTTCGCCTTTAAGGCATTGTCCCCTAGCTACATCAGCTAACGGGACTAACTCAAACGCACTTGGTGCGGAGACAGCGGTCCAGGACCGGACCGAAGGGAAGGCGTCCGAGCCTGGGGCTTCAGCCACACTCTCTGTGGCAGAGTATTTTCGTGCTCACGACCACATATACGGTCGCGCACGCGCGAGCAGCATCGCTGCGAGTATGAGCTCACCACCCAAGGATGGGAGCGAGATGGAGGTCGATTATGAGACCGACACTAGCGCACAGCGCGAGGAGGGAGAGATGAGCGATCCCGACGCTCTGGGTTCCCACGAACCGTTCAGCCCACCATACTCGGTGGCGTCAACGACAAGTCACGCAACGGTCACGACGACCACGGTGACTTCGGAGCGCAGTCCACTGCGGACTCCCAATCCGTTCCCGGAACGAACGCTTGCGGATTATGGGGGCAGGGCCCTGCGCGATGCGCCTCCGCTGTCATTCAGCGATGAAGACGCCCCCATGGGTTCGCGTGTCGTTACGAACGATCTGGATGACGCGCAAGAGCGACAATTGGCTTCACAAGCCTCTCATGCGTTGTCGCGACCTCAGGCAGCGCCTGTGCGGTTCCCAAACCGTAGAGATTATGGCTTCGGGTCTCAGGACCCCGCTGGTCTCGCGCGCACCCATGCTAAGGCCTCGAACTTGAGTTCGTACCTTGCTGGTCCGCAGGCAACCACTGCCGACCAGATCGCACAGCGAGACGCGCTCCGTGAGCGCTTCCTGACGATGCAGGATATTCCGGCCGTCGAGTATCGACAGCGGATCAACGATCAACTCGCTCGGCGGCCGGTTCCCAACATGCGGACGTGTCCGCGGGTGTTACACCCTGGGGAGTCATCGGATGATGATGAAGTGCATTTCATGCGCTGGGTGGAGAAAGCTCAGAAGCTTCCTTCACTCGAAGCTCTTATGGCGAGCTATGCCGAAGTAGACGCTCGTGTTGAGCGTGCTCTACGCTTTGCTTTTGCAAAGCTTAAGGCGAAGCGCAAGCTTTCGTACGGGTATCGTACGATGTACGCCAGCGCGACACCTGTCGCTCCTGCGACGACGTCGACGGAATCCGTCTCTACGTCAGCGGGTCAGAGCCGGAGCTCAGCTGCTAACCCAGCAGCTCCACCACCTAGTGTGAAGCGCGGTTCGACCGCGGCGGCGGCCACGGGCCCTCGCCCTGATGGGCGCGATCAAAAGCGTCCACGACGTCAGGGCAATCTTGCCGGAGGGGAACCTCGAACTCCCACGAGTTCTGCGAGTGTGGATAACCCCTCCACTTTACAAGATACTGGGTTTGACCCCGGCGACGACGTCGCGCTAAAAGACGATCCACATGAAAGTGGAGATCGCCCTGCTCGTCGAGCAACGCCAGCGGCGGCCGACTCGCACGCGAGTCCTGAGTTCGTAACTCGGTCTGAGTTTTCGAGTCTGACTCGACGGCTGAATCGCCATAGCGAGCGTTTTCGTGAGATACTCGAGACGCTCGATCGTTATGATAACGATATCCGCGAGCTCCATGAGCGTGTGGATTGGGTCGAGACCCCGTAGACGTCCCGCGACGTCTTCGCGCTCTGGAGTTTGGGCTCGCTGAGCTTCGTGGCAGTGTTGGGGTCCTGACGGGCCTCCAACGGCCGGCAGCTCCTGCCCTTCAGCCTCTGGCTGTTCCTTCGGCAGCACCTGCCGCTCAGCTTCTGGCTGCTCCTCCCGCAGTCCCTGCTGCTCCGCCCTTGGCTTCTGCCTCTGCGCCAATCGAGGCGAACGTCTCCTCGATGTTGGCGGAGCCAGCTCACTCGAGCTCACCCGCGCCGGGTCCTGGTAAGGCTTAAGTAAGCCCACGTAGAAGGTAGGATGCGTGCGCATCGCCTTCGGAAGGTTTAGCGTGTACGCCAGGCCCTTCTTAGCCACGACCTTGAAAGGTCCCACGAAGCGTGGCCTCAATTTCGTTTTACAAACAGCAGACACTGCATGTGTAGGTAGGTTCTTAGCGTTTAATAAAACTAGGTCGCCGACCTTGAACACATCTAAATTGCCTCTGCCTTTGCATCAGCTTGTTCTTTTGAACGTCTTGGCTCTCAGCCATCGCGTCACGCACGTGTCGTAAGACACTTAGACGCTGCGACACAAAGTCGCTGATGTGCTTACGCACAGAAGCAGGGCTGACATCAGCAAGCCTGTCGGCTATCCCTCCCCGTCAAGCCCTGAGCCACGTCGTGGCGGTGTCAATGGGACACGTGGGTTCGCTAACCCGTTCACGTAAAACGGCGTAAAGCCCGTTGACGCGTGAACCGCATTGTTCAATGCAAACTCAACAAGCGGGAGCATCGCGCTCCAACGCTTAGGAGTTTCAGCGCACACGCTGCGGAGGACATCCTCCACGACGCGGTTAACGCGCTCGGTTTGACCATCGGTCTGCGGATGATCCGCTGTGGACATATCCAGTCGAGTGCCCAGCACTTTAAAGACTGACGTCCAGAACTTCCCGGTGAAGCGCGGATCTCGATCCGAGACAATCGTCTCAGGTAGCCCATGCTGCCGAAAGACACGGTCTAGGAACAGCGAGGCTGTTCCTTCTCCATCAATGGAGTCCGGCACAGCCGCTAAGTGAGCCATCTTGCTCAATTGGTCTACAAAGACCACAATGCCCGTGTTGCCTGCCGAATCTTTCGGCAGACCAAACACAAAGTCCATACTCATGGACTGCCAACACCCACTGGGTACGGGCAAACTCGCCAAAGGCGCAGCCGCATGCGGCGAGGGTTTGACCCTCTGACACGTCTCGCACGTGCGTACGTAAGTACTGACCCACTTATAGAGCTTGGGCCACCAGTACATCGCGCTCACAGCGCTATAGGTCTTTTCACGACCAAGGTGTCCGCTCACCGGAGCGTCATGTGCCTCAAAGAGGATCTTGTATTTCAAGTCCTCATCGTGAGGTACCACGACACGTGGTGGGTCCTCGGGACCGGTGCTGTAGTACAGCAGGCCATCACTAAGGCTGTAGCGATGAAGCCTCGCGCGTGTGCGCGCCGACAACGTCGGTTTAGAGTCCGCGGGCTCTTCGCTCTTCAGAGCTTGCAGTAGCGCTACGCAAGAGGCGTCCTGCGCATACGCACTGCGTATTAGGTTCGTCACTGACGACGTCACCATCGTGACATGAGACAGCTCGTAGTCCGGCCTGCGCGAAAGCGCATCCGCCAGCACGTTCTGCTTGCCCGGCTTATACTTCACTTCGAAGTTATACTCCGCAAAGAAGGAGAGCCATCGGGCCATTCTCTGAGAGAGATGGGGCGACTGGGTCGCTGTGCGTAGTGACGCATGATCTGTGTAGATCACAAAAGGCTTAGAGCCTAGCAGGTGGACCCTGAACTTGACTAGAGCGTACTTCATCGCAAGTAGCTCTTTGTCATGAACTGGATAGTTCTTCTCAGCAGCTTTCAGCTGCCGAGACTCAAACGCGATGACGCGTTCACGCCCTTCGGCGTCCGCTTGTAGTAAAGCGCAACCGATTGCGAAATCGGACGCGTCACACACGACGCTAAACGGACAGTCAGGGTCCGGTAACGCCAAGATGGGCGCATGAAGGAGACTCTCCTTGATTGCATCAAATGCAACTTGATGCTCGGTGTTCCAACACCAGTCCGTATCCTTCTTAAGGAGGTTGGACAATGGCCGAGCCATCTCAGCGTAATTCTCGCTGTACTTGTGCAAGTAATTGGCGAGGCCAAGCCACTTGCGCAAGTCCTTTTGGTTCAAAGGAACCGGCCAATCTACGATTGCCTTGACCTTGGCGGGATCCGCCCTAAGGCCCTGCTTCCCAATGAAGCACCCGAGGAAAGGAATTTCCTCCGCGCCAAAGACGCACTTGTCTGCGTTGGCGTACAACTTGTTGGTGCGCATGCACTCGAGCACAGCTCGCAGATGCTCTACATGCATCTCAACATCCGTCTTCCGTGCTCCGCACGACTATGGACGAAGATGTCATCGAAATACGTCTGTGCGTACGCCCGATGGGGCCTAAACAATTGCGTCACAAGACGATTGAACGTTGCTGGAGCGTTCGACAGCCCTTGGGGCATTACCAGCCACTCCCAGAGCATACCGCTCGGGGTGCTCACCGCTGTCAGCGGTACGTCACACGCTCGCATGAGCAATTGGTAGTAACCATCGACAAGGTCGAGGGCGCTGTACAGCGTACTGCCCACCATATTGTTCTGAAGAACATCCTTTCGGGGAATCGGTGTCTGCACCGGAATGGTGGCTGCATTCAGCTTATTGTAAGCATGCACAATGCGCCACTTGCCATTTGGCTTTCTGACACAGAATGTCGGGGTCGAGTGCGGAGACTTGCTCTCACGCACCATTCCGGCCTCGTGCTTGGCACGGAAGAAAGCGTCTATGACGTCACACTGCTCCTTAGGCAGTGGCCACTGCCGCGTCACGCAGTATTTGGTTCCTGGAACCAAATCAATCTCGTGGCGCACACCTCGATCGGGAGGTAGACCCATTGGCGGGTCTTTCGAGACAACGTCTCCATACTCCTTTAGTAAAGGATAAAAGGGATCCTTGGGATCCTTAAGGATCGCTGATCCACTCCGCGCATTGAGCGCCTTCTTGGTATCCTCCAAGACAGCTTCGTCCACTAAGGACGAGGAGTTCAACTCCTCTTCAGGTCGTATCATGACCACCTCAGCGAGGTCGTCGGCTTTCAAAGCCTCGCCAAACTCGGCGACCGACATCTCGTCGAGCTCGATGAGCTCACTGAGATCGGGTAGTCCGTCGAGGCGGATGCCTCCAGTGACATCACCTGTCACTCCATCAACGAGCGTGTACAATTGCTCGCTGCGGCCGCGTGGAGCCTTACCGCTCGGCACGCTAGACGCGTCATCCGACGACGTCGCTACAAGCGCCTTACGCTTCTCCCATGACGCCTTGCGTCTAGTCCGTCTCTTTGCAGAGACACTCCACTTCGTGGACAACACATCGACTTTACCGTCGACGAGTTCGGGTGTGTTCACCCCTAGCGTATCATCCTGATACCTTGGCGTCTCGCCAGTCATGTTCACTCGAACATGCAGCGGAGTGTCACTCAGTCTGCAACCTCCACTCAGTGGATAACGCGCCACTCCGCGTGCATCATCGCGATGCCCCGACATCTCGTCGATCACGTTCGACTGAACGTGCAGCGATGGCTGACATGGTCCACGACCATCGCTCAGCGGGTTACGCGCCACTCCGCGTGCATCATGGTGATGCTTGGACGTCTCGTCCGTCGTGTTCGACTGAACACGCAGTGGTGTGTCACCAGGTCCATGACCGCCACTCAGTGGATAACGCGCCACTCCGCGTGCATCTTGCAGATGCCTCGACGTCTCGTCGATCGTGTTCGGCTGAACACGCAGCGATGCACTGTTCGGTCCGTGACCATCGCTCAGTGGATTACGTGCCACTCCACGTGTCGACACTCCGTCGACCGGCGCCTCGCGCCCTTCGGGGCAAATGTCCCCAGTGTCAGAGCTATCCACCAGCTCCGACACTCCAATGTCAAGCACATTGACCGACTCGGTCCAGTGCTCGCGCCAATAGCGCTTCTGCTTTTGAGCGGAGGTGGGTTCATGACTCGCCAAAGCTCCGCTCGGAGCAGGGTGCGTGGCACCGAGGGTCTTAGACCGCCAATCTATCCATGGCTCATGGCGCTCAAGCCATGCCATGCCTAGAATGAGGTCATACCTCGAATCAAGGTCTAGGACCAAGCAGCGTTCAACGCTATTGAAGTCCAAGAACTTCACTCGCAGGTCCACAGGGGCCTTGGGCACGGTAACCCGTGCCCCCGTCGCTAGACGTACCGTGACTGTGTCACTCATTCGCGCTTCCAGCGCCTCGGCATACTGCCGACTTCCTTCCATCGTGGAGCGCCTGGCATAGTTACCAGACGCTCCTGAGTCTATCAAGACTATCCAGGGCTTATCAAAGCCCTTCACGTCCACATGGACGACCAACAAGCCCGGCTTGCATACACGTTCCGTGTTAGAGAGTACGGCTCTCTTCGGGGCTAACCTGTCGCTCCTCACCTTCCAAAGGTACAACAGAACTCAGTTCTTCCCCAGCAGGGCGCCCCGCGCCTACTGGGAGTCGTCGTTTCCCGCCGACGACCCAGAGTTCTGGTTCGCCGGACGGGCTTGGCTCGACGGATCCTGGCGCTGTTTGCGCAGCGGACAACCGTTCCGCAAGTGACGGGTGCTCCCGCACGTGAAACATCTTCGGATGTTCATGCGCTGCTCTGCAGCTCGAAGCTCTGCTTCTTCATCTTCAGCGTAGCTGAGATCCATAGGCTCAGGACCACCTTGTCCATGTGAGCCCGCACTCGCTCCAAGTCTAGAGGACTTGAAGTTGTGCTGGGCGTTCAACGCCATGTCCACTGCCTCTTCAAAAGAGCTTGGACGGGAGCGGAATACCTCCGTGCGGGCGACGCCCGTGCGAAGGCCCTCCATAAACACCGTCACGGTGACTGCCTCAGGCAAGGGGTCGGCAAACATGCCGGCTATGAGCGTGCGTAGCTCTTGGACATAGTCCACCAAATCCTTCTTGCCTTGGCGACAAGCAAGGAAGCGTGATCGCACGCGGTACGCCTCATTAGGCGGCGAGAACACTCGCGACAGCTGACGCTTCAGCTCTTCCCACGATGGGAACGCTTCGTCTATTGACGAACGGCACGTGAGTGCCCACTCCTTCGCTCGTCCACCGAGCTTGGAAACTGCCAGCGCGACGCGCTGCTGCTCCGTTTGGAGCATGGCCGAATTCATGGCCATTTCGACCTCTCGGGTCCACAACAGGAGGCTCTCTCCTTCAGATCCATTAAAGATCTTCACACTCAACATGAGTGGTTTCGGCTTCGAAAGCCTACTTTCTTGGCTTGGCGACGCCTGGGGCGTCTTAGCCTTCACTCTTTGTTGAATGTGCTCAAGGAGAGCATTCTCGTAACTTGAGAAGGCCTCGAGACGCGCGTTGATTGCGTCAGGCCCTTGGGACGCTAAATGCGTCATGCCCTCAGGGCCTAGCAAAGACATTAGCTTGTTAAGCGTGTCTTGCTGACTTGGAGTCAGATGGGCGAAAGCATTCTGCTCCATCCTCACAGAGGGACAGTCAATGACTCAGGTGTCGGATTGACTACGAGTGCTACCAGATGCAGCGGGGCTGCGTAGCAAGTGCTTGGCACAGAGGAAGAGGGGGCGACTCTTTGAGTCTTAGACGTCCGTCTATCAGTCGGAGTTCCGACGACTGTACGTTCTTATACAAGAACCAAGTATAGCGATACTTAACAGACCAAAACTGACTCTTTGAACTCGGCTTAGTTTAATTAAGAGTAAATAACAACTTCTTAATTAAACTAGCAAAATGTGAACTGAATTGAATGTTTTTATCTGTCTAAATCTCTTTTCCTAAATGTATAGAACTAACTATTGCATACTTAGTTCTAGTCATGCACAAATGAATGGCGTTGCGCCCATGTACTGACATCAGTACTGACTTAAGGTAGTCCGAGGGTACCAAGTACCAGTATCTCTTTGAGGAGGGATACGGATATCTTATCCGGACGATGTGTCCCCAAGGTGACCAGGTGTGGTCCACCTTACTGGCCACCTTCATGTAACCCCGTTACACCCGCCGAAGCGCCAACTGGAGGTGTCGACTTAGGGGCGTAGTGTAGACCATTGACCGACCTTCTAGCGACTTTCTAGCGATCTTTGCGCGACCATCAAGCGACCATTGACCTGCCGTCAAGCGACTGTTGGCGACCATCAAGCGAGCTTCTGGCGATTGTGGCGAAGCGGGATCACGAAAATTGATCCTTGTCGACGCCAGCTGCACCCAGACTACCGACTAACGGAGGGGTACTCCGATCGTCCGTGGATGCTGAATTTGTTTCTCACCTTGTGTACCCGTCGGTGGGCTGATTCGCTCTTCCGGTGGCTCCGGTTGAGGACGCTCGGGGAGTCAGATAGAACTGTTTTGGTGAGACTTGGGACAGGGGTAGCTCCGCGCGGGAATCTTCACGCGGGGCTGGAATGTGGGGGTCGGTCTTGATCGATACTTCGAGATCGGTGTCCGACTGGCCAGACTTGATCCGGCGCTTGGGGGCCTTGTTGGGATGTGTTAACCTTTTCCTTTTACGCTTTACCGCTTCCGATAGCGGGATCTTTGATGAGGACCAAGCCAATACCCAAGAGAAGCGGAGAACTCAGGTAAGGATAGGCTTTAATACAGCAAAGTGTATTTGACTTGATTTCACTATACTGGATGGGCCAATATACTTCCCGTGTCCAGATAGCTACTTCCAAAGGCACTTGTGTTGTCCAAAGCAAATTCGACTCTGATTTATGCTTTACCCTATCTAAACTCTTAACCAAAACAATAACCTTACTATACCTTGACTTCAGTCTCCACATACCGTCCGAAGTCCGGTTGTCCGTCGCCACGTGTCCTGTTCCGGCTCTCCTTGAACTTCTTTCGTCATCATATGATGCATGCACATCTTGGGACAGACGGGCCGACTCAGATCCGAGTCTCAGTCGCCGGATCAGAAGTCTTGATCTTGGTCACTGGATCGCCTTATCAGACTTGGACGCCGGATCATAACCCTAACCCCATGGTCGGATCTTTCGTCATCGCCTCGTCAAATCCATCCACTTTGGTCCCGCACTTGTAACCCTAACCCCATCAAACGATTATCCGAGGCCGGATCAGAGCTGATCCTGAGTCTGTCGTCATCACTCTTGGTCTTGGCCTTTCCCAGTCCATCAAGTAAAATCCCAGAGTCCGCTTCACCACACGATCTTTGAGCGTCCTTCAACCGACCATTGACCTGCCATCAAGCGACTGTGAGCGACCATTGACCTGCCAACAAGCGACTGTTGGCGATCACCAAGCGAGCTTCTGGCGATCGTTGAGCGTCCTTCTACCGACCATTGGCCTGTCTTCAAGCGACTGTGAGCGACCATTGACCTGCCAACAAGCGACTGTTGGCGATCATCAAGCGAGCTTCTGGCGATCGTTGAGCGTCCTTCTACCGACCATTGGCCTGTCTTCAAGCGACTGTGAGCGACCATTGACCTGCCAACAAGCGACTGTTGGCGATCATCAAGCGAGCTTCTGGCGATCGTTGAGCGTCCTTCTACCGACCATTGACCTGCCATCAAGCGACTGTGAGCGACCATTGACCTGCCAACAAGCGACTGTTGGCGATCACCAAGCGAGCTTCTGGCGATCGTTGAGCGTCCTTCTACCGACCATTGGCCTGTCTTCAAGCGACTGTGAGCGACCATTGACCTGCCAACAAGCGACTGTTGGCGATCATCAAGCGAGCTTCTGGCGATCGTTGAGCGTCCTTCTACCGACCATTGGCCTGTCTTCAAGCGACTGTGAGCGACCATTGACCTGCCAACAAGCGACTGTTGGCGATCATCAAGCGAGCTTCTGGCGATCGTTGAGCGTCCTTCTACCGACCATTGGCCTGTCTTCAAGCGACTGTGAGCGACCATTGACCTGCCAACAAGCGACTGTTGGCGATCATCAAGCGAGCTTCTGGCGATCGTTGAGCGTCCTTCTACCGACCATTGACCTGCCATCAAGCGACTGTGAGCGACCATTGACCTGCCAACAAGCGACTGTTGGCGATCACCAAGCGAGCTTCTGGCGATCGTTGAGCGTCCTTCTACCGACCATTGGCCTGTCTTCAAGCGACTGTGAGCGACCATTGACCTGCCAACAAGCGACTGTTGGCGATCATCAAGCGAGCTTCTGGCGATCGTTGAGCGTCCTTCTACCGACCATTGGCCTGTCTTCAAGCGACTGTGAGCGACCATTGACCTGCCAACAAGCGACTGTTGGCGATCATCAAGCGAGCTTCTGGCGATCGTTGAGCGTCCTTCTACCGACCATTGACCTGCCATCAAGCGACTGTGAGCGACCATTGACCTGCCAACAAGCGACTGTTGGCGATCACCAAGCGAGCTTCTGGCGATCGTTGAGCGTCCTTCTACCGACCATTGGCCTGTCTTCAAGCGACTGTGAGCGACCATTGACCTGCCAACAAGCGACTGTTGGCGATCATCAAGCGAGCTTCTGGCGATCGTTGAGCGTCCTTCTACCGACCATTGGCCTGTCTTCAAGCGACTGTGAGCGACCATTGACCTGCCAACAAGCGACTGTTGGCGATCATCAAGCGAGCTTCTGGCGATCGTTGAGCGTCCTTCTACCGACCATTGGCCTGTCTTCAAGCGACTGTGAGCGACCATTGACCTGCCAACAAGCGACTGTTGGCGATCATCAAGCGAGCTTCTGGCGATCGTTGAGCGTCCTTCTACCGACCATTGGCCTGTCTTCAAGCGACTGTGAGCGACCATTGACCTGCCAACAAGCGACTGTTGGCGATCATCAAGCGAGCTTCTGGCGATCGTTGAGCGTCCTTCTACCGACCATTGGCCTGCCATCAAGCGACTGTGAGCGACCATTGACCTGCCAACAAGCGACTGTTGGCGATCATCAAGCGAGCTTCTGGCGATCGTTGAGCGTCCTTCTACCGACCATTGGCCTGTCTTCAAGCGACTGTGAGCGACCATTGACCTGCCAACAAGCGACTGTTGGCGATCATCAAGCGAGCTTCTGGCGATCGTTGAGCGTCCTTCTACCGACCATTGGCCTGTCTTCAAGCGACTGTGAGCGACCATTGACCTGCCAACAAGCGACTGTTGGCGATCATCAAGCGAGCTTCTGGCGATCGTTGAGCGTCCTTCTACCGACCATTGGCCTGCCATCAAGCGACTGTGAGCGACCATTGACCTGCCAACAAGCGACTGTTGGCGATCATCAAGCGAGCTTCTGGCGATCGTTGAGCGTCCTTCTACCGACCATTGGCCTGCCATCAAGCGACTGTGAGCGACCATTGACCTGCCAACAAGCGACTGTTGGCGATCATCAAGCGAGCTTCTGGCGATCGTTGAGCGTCCTTCTACCGACCATTGGCCTGTCTTCAAGCGACTGTGAGCGACCATTGACCTGCCAACAAGCGACTGTTGGCGATCATCAAGCGAGCTTCTGGCGATCGTTGAGCGTCCTTCTACCGACCATTGGCCTGTCTTCAAGCGACTGTGAGCGACCATTGACCTGCCAACAAGCGACTGTTGGCGATCACCAAGCGAGCTTCTGGCGATCGTTGAGCGTCCTTCTACCGACCATTGGCCTGTCTTCAAGCGACTGTGAGCGACCATTGACCTGCCAACAAGCGACTGTTGGCGATCATCAAGCGAGCTTCTGGCGATCGTTGAGCGTCCTTCTACCGACCATTGGTCTGCCATCAAGCGACTGTGAGCGACCATTGACCTGCCAACAAGCGACTGTTGGCGATCATCAAGCGAGCTTCTGGCGATCGTTGAGCGTCCTTCTACCGACCATTGGTCTGCCATCAAGCGACTGTGAGCGACCATTGACCTGCCAACAAGCGACTGTTGGCGATCATCAAGCGAGCTTCTGGCGATCGTTGAGCGTCCTTCTACCGACCATTGGCCTGTCTTCAAGCGACTGTGAGCGACCATTGACCTGCCAACAAGCGACTGTTGGCGATCATCAAGCGAGCTTCTGGCGATCGTTGAGCGTCCTTCTACCGACCATTGGCCTGTCTTCAAGCGACTGTGAGCGACCATTGACCTGCCAACAAGCGACTGTTGGCGATCATCAAGCGAGCTTCTGGCGATCGTTGAGCGTCCTTCTACCGACCATTGGCCTGTCTTCAAGCGACTGTGAGCGACCATTGACCTGCCAACAAGCGACTGTTGGCGATCATCAAGCGAGCTTCTGGCGATCGTTGAGCGTCCTTCTACCGACCATTGGTCTGCCATCAAGCGACTGTGAGCGACCATTGACCTGCCAACAAGCGACTGTTGGCGATCACCAAGCGAGCTTCTGGCGATCGTTGAGCGTCCTTCTACCGACCATTGGCCTGTCTTCAAGCGACTGTGAGCGACCATTGACCTGCCAACAAGCGACTGTTGGCGATCATCAAGCGAGCTTCTGGCGATCGTTGAGCGTCCTTCTACCGACCATTGGCCTGTCTTCAAGCGACTGTGAGCGACCATTGACCTGCCAACAAGCGACTGTTGGCGATCATCAAGCGAGCTTCTGGCGATCGTTGAGCGTCCTTCTACCGACCATTGGCCTGTCTTCAAGCGACTGTGAGCGACCATTGACCTGCCAACAAGCGACTGTTGGCGATCATCAAGCGAGCTTCTGGCGATCGTTGAGCGTCCTTCTACCGACCATTGGCCTGTCTTCAAGCGACTGTGAGCGACCATTGACCTGCCAACAAGCGACTGTTGGCGATCACCAAGCGAGCTTCTGGCGATCGTTGAGCGTCCTTCTACCGACCATTGGCCTGTCTTCAAGCGACTGTGAGCGACCATTGACCTGCCAACAAGCGACTGTTGGCGATCATCAAGCGAGCTTCTGGCGATCGTTGAGCGTCCTTCTACCGACCATTGGCCTGTCTTCAAGCGACTGTGAGCGACCATTGACCTGCCAACAAGCGACTGTTGGCGATCATCAAGCGAGCTTCTGGCGATCGTTGAGCGTCCTTCTACCGACCATTGGCCTGTCTTCAAGCGACTGTGAGCGACCATTGACCTGCCAACAAGCGACTGTTGGCGATCATCAAGCGAGCTTCTGGCGATCGTTGAGCGTCCTTCTACCGACCATTGGCCTGTCTTCAAGCGACTGTGAGCGACCATTGACCTGCCAACAAGCGACTGTTGGCGATCATCAAGCGAGCTTCTGGCGATCGTTGAGCGTCCTTCTACCGACCATTGGCCTGTCTTCAAGCGACTGTGAGCGACCATTGACCTGCCAACAAGCGACTGTTGGCGATCATCAAGCGAGCTTCTGGCGATCGTTGAGCGTCCTTCTACCGACCATTGGCCTGCCATCAAGCGACTGTGAGCGACCATTGACCTGCCAACAAGCGACTGTTGGCGATCATCAAGCGAGCTTCTGGCGATCGTTGAGCGTCCTTCTACCGACCATTGGCCTGTCTTCAAGCGACTGTGAGCGACCATTGACCTGCCAACAAGCGACTGTTGGCGATCATCAAGCGAGCTTCTGGCGATCGTTGAGCGTCCTTCTACCGACCATTGGCCTGTCTTCAAGCGACTGTGAGCGACCATTGACCTGCCAACAAGCGACTGTTGGCGATCATCAAGCGAGCTTCTGGCGATCGTTGAGCGTCCTTCTACCGACCATTGGCCTGTCTTCAAGCGACTGTGAGCGACCATTGACCTGCCAACAAGCGACTGTTGGCGATCATCAAGCGAGCTTCTGGCGATCGTTGAGCGTCCTTCTACCGACCATTGGCCTGTCTTCAAGCGACTGTGAGCGACCATTGACCTGCCAACAAGCGACTGTTGGCGATCATCAAGCGAGCTTCTGGCGATCGTTGAGCGTCCTTCTACCGACCATTGGTCTGCCATCAAGCGACTGTGAGCGACCATTGACCTGCCAACAAGCGACTGTTGGCGATCATCAAGCGAGCTTCTGGCGATCGTTGAGCGTCCTTCTACCGACCATTGGCCTGTCTTCAAGCGACTGTGAGCGACCATTGACCTGCCAACAAGCGACTGTTGGCGATCATCAAGCGAGCTTCTGGCGATCGTTGAGCGTCCTTCTACCGACCATTGGCCTGTCTTCAAGCGACTGTGAGCGACCATTGACCTGCCAACAAGCGACTGTTGGCGATCATCAAGCGAGCTTCTGGCGATCGTTGAGCGTCCTTCTACCGACCATTGGCCTGTCTTCAAGCGACTGTGAGCGACCATTGACCTGCCAACAAGCGACTGTTGGCGATCATCAAGCGAGCTTCTGGCGATCGTTGAGCGTCCTTCTACCGACCATTGGTCTGCCATCAAGCGACTGTGAGCGACCATTGACCTGCCAACAAGCGACTGTTGGCGATCATCAAGCGAGCTTCTGGCGATCGTTGAGCGTCCTTCTACCGACCATTGGCCTGTCTTCAAGCGACTGTGAGCGACCATTGACCTGCCAACAAGCGACTGTTGGCGATCATCAAGCGAGCTTCTGGCGATCGTTGAGCGTCCTTCTACCGACCATTGGCCTGTCTTCAAGCGACTGTGAGCGACCATTGACCTGCCAACAAGCGACTGTTGGCGATCATCAAGCGAGCTTCTGGCGATCGTTGAGCGTCCTTCTACCGACCATTGGCCTGTCTTCAAGCGACTGTGAGCGACCATTGACCTGCCAACAAGCGACTGTTGGCGATCATCAAGCGAGCTTCTGGCGATCGTTGAGCGTCCTTCTACCGACCATTGGCCTGTCTTCAAGCGACTGTGAGCGACCATTGACCTGCCAACAAGCGACTGTTGGCGATCATCAAGCGAGCTTCTGGCGATCGTTGAGCGTCCTTCTACCGACCATTGGCCTGTCTTCAAGCGACTGTGAGCGACCATTGACCTGCCAACAAGCGACTGTTGGCGATCATCAAGCGAGCTTCTGGCGATCGTTGAGCGTCCTTCTACCGACCATTGGCCTGTCTTCAAGCGACTGTGAGCGACCATTGACCTGCCAACAAGCGACTGTTGGCGATCATCAAGCGAGCTTCTGGCGATCGTTGAGCGTCCTTCTACCGACCATTGGCCTGTCTTCAAGCGACTGTGAGCGACCATTGACCTGCCAACAAGCGACTGTTGGCGATCATCAAGCGAGCTTCTGGCGATCGTTGAGCGTCCTTCTACCGACCATTGGCCTGTCTTCAAGCGACTGTGAGCGACCATTGACCTGCCAACAAGCGACTGTTGGCGATCATCAAGCGAGCTTCTGGCGATCGTTGAGCGTCCTTCTACCGACCATTGGCCTGTCTTCAAGCGACTGTGAGCGACCATTGACCTGCCAACAAGCGACTGTTGGCGATCATCAAGCGAGCTTCTGGCGATCGTTGAGCGTCCTTCTACCGACCATTGGCCTGCCATCAAGCGACTGTGAGCGACCATTGACCTGCCAACAAGCGACTGTTGGCGATCATCAAGCGAGCTTCTGGCGATCGTTGAGCGTCCTTCTACCGACCATTGGCCTGTCTTCAAGCGACTGTGAGCGACCATTGACCTGCCAACAAGCGACTGTTGGCGATCATCAAGCGAGCTTCTGGCGATCGTTGAGCGTCCTTCTACCGACCATTGGCCTGCCATCAAGCGACTGTGAGCGACCATTGACCTGCCAACAAGCGACTGTTGGCGATCATCAAGCGAGCTTCTGGCGATCGTTGAGCGTCCTTCTACCGACCATTGGCCTGTCTTCAAGCGACTGTGAGCGACCATTGACCTGCCAACAAGCGACTGTTGGCGATCATCAAGCGAGCTTCTGGCGATCGTTGAGCGTCCTTCTACCGACCATTGGTCTGCCATCAAGCGACTGTGAGCGACCATTGACCTGCCAACAAGCGACTGTTGGCGATCATCAAGCGAGCTTCTGGCGATCGTTGAGCGTCCTTCTACCGACCATTGGCCTGTCTTCAAGCGACTGTGAGCGACCATTGACCTGCCAACAAGCGACTGTTGGCGATCATCAAGCGAGCTTCTGGCGATCGTTGAGCGTCCTTCTACCGACCATTGGCCTGTCTTCAAGCGACTGTGAGCGACCATTGACCTGCCAACAAGCGACTGTTGGCGATCATCAAGCGAGCTTCTGGCGATCGTTGAGCGTCCTTCTACCGACCATTGGCCTGCCATCAAGCGACTGTGAGCGACCATTGACCTGCCAACAAGCGACTGTTGGCGATCATCAAGCGAGCTTCTGGCGATCGTTGAGCGTCCTTCTACCGACCATTGGCCTGTCTTCAAGCGACTGTGAGCGACCATTGACCTGCCAACAAGCGACTGTTGGCGATCATCAAGCGAGCTTCTGGCGATCGTTGAGCGTCCTTCTACCGACCATTGGCCTGTCTTCAAGCGACTGTGAGCGACCATTGACCTGCCAACAAGCGACTGTTGGCGATCATCAAGCGAGCTTCTGGCGATCGTTGAGCGTCCTTCTACCGACCATTGGTCTGCCATCAAGCGACTGTGAGCGACCATTGACCTGCCAACAAGCGACTGTTGGCGATCATCAAGCGAGCTTCTGGCGATCGTTGAGCGTCCTTCTACCGACCATTGGCCTGTCTTCAAGCGACTGTGAGCGACCATTGACCTGCCAACAAGCGACTGTTGGCGATCATCAAGCGAGCTTCTGGCGATCGTTGAGCGTCCTTCTACCGACCATTGGCCTGTCTTCAAGCGACTGTGAGCGACCATTGACCTGCCAACAAGCGACTGTTGGCGATCATCAAGCGAGCTTCTGGCGATCGTTGAGCGTCCTTCTACCGACCATTGGCCTGTCTTCAAGCGACTGTGAGCGACCATTGACCTGCCAACAAGCGACTGTTGGCGATCATCAAGCGAGCTTCTGGCGATCGTTGAGCGTCCTTCTACCGACCATTGGTCTGCCATCAAGCGACTGTGAGCGACCATTGACCTGCCAACAAGCGACTGTTGGCGATCATCAAGCGAGCTTCTGGCGATCGTTGAGCGTCCTTCTACCGACCATTGGCCTGTCTTCAAGCGACTGTGAGCGACCATTGACCTGCCAACAAGCGACTGTTGGCGATCATCAAGTGAGCTTCTGGCGATCGTTGAGCGTCCTTCTACCGACCATTGGCCTGTCTTCAAGCGACTGTGAGCGACCATTGACCTGCCAACAAGCGACTGTTGGCGATCATCAAGCGAGCTTCTGGCGATCGTTGAGCGTCCTTCTACCGACCATTGACCTGCCATCAAGCGACTGTGAGCGACCATTGACCTGCCAACAAGCGACTGTTGGCGATCACCAAGCGAGCTTCTGGCGATCGTTGAGCGCCCTTCTACCGACCATTGGCCTGTCTTCAAGCGACTGTGAGCGACCATTGACCTGCCAACAAGCGACTGTTGGCGATCATCAAGCGAGCTTCTGGCGATCGTTGAGCGTCCTTCTACCGACCATTGGCCTGTCTTCAAGCGACTGTGAGCGACCATTGACCTGCCAACAAGCGACTGTTGGCGATCACCAAGCGAGCTTCTGGCGATCGTTGAGCGTCCTTCTACCGACCATTGGCCTGTCTTCAAGCGACTGTGAGCGACCATTGACCTGCCAACAAGCGACTGTTGGCGATCATCAAGCGAGCTTCTGGCGATCGTTGAGCGTCCTTCTACCGACCATTGGCCTGTCTTCAAGCGACTGTGAGCGACCATTGACCTGCCAACAAGCGACTGTTGGCGATCATCAAGCGAGCTTCTGGCGATCGTTGAGCGTCCTTCTACCGACCATTGGCCTGTCTTCAAGCGACTGTGAGCGACCATTGACCTGCCAACAAGCGACTGTTGGCGATCATCAAGCGAGCTTCTGGCGATCGTTGAGCGTCCTTCTACCGACCATTGACCTGCCATCAAGCGACTGTGAGCGACCATTGACCTGCCAACAAGCGACTGTTGGCGATCACCAAGCGAGCTTCTGGCGATCGTTGAGCGTCCTTCTACCGACCATTGGCCTGTCTTCAAGCGACTGTGAGCGACCATTGACCTGCCAACAAGCGACTGTTGGCGATCATCAAGCGAGCTTCTGGCGATCGTTGAGCGTCCTTCTACCGACCATTGGCCTGTCTTCAAGCGACTGTGAGCGACCATTGACCTGCCAACAAGCGACTGTTGGCGATCACCAAGCGAGCTTCTGGCGATCGTTGAGCGTCCTTCTACCGACCATTGGCCTGTCTTCAAGCGACTGTGAGCGACCATTGACCTGCCAACAAGCGACTGTTGGCGATCATCAAGCGAGCTTCTGGCGATCGTTGAGCGTCCTTCTACCGACCATTGGCCTGCCATCAAGCGACTGTGAGCGACCATTGACCTGCCAACAAGCGACTGTTGGCGATCATCAAGCGAGCTTCTGGCGATCGTTGAGCGTCCTTCTACCGACCATTGGCCTGTCTTCAAGCGACTGTGAGCGACCATTGACCTGCCAACAAGCGACTGTTGGCGATCATCAAGCGAGCTTCTGGCGATCGTTGAGCGTCCTTCTACCGACCATTGGTCTGCCATCAAGCGACTGTGAGCGACCATTGACCTGCCAACAAGCGACTGTTGGCGATCACCAAGCGAGCTTCTGGCGATCGTTGAGCGCCCTTCTACCGACCATTGGCCTGCCATCAAGCGACTGTGAGCGACCATTGACCTGCCAACAAGCGACTGTTGGCGATCATCAAGCGAGCTTCTGGCGATCGTTGAGCGTCCTTCTACCGACCTTATAGCGATTAATTTTATGTCATGTATGTTTTAACCAAAACAAAGCTTGACGGTTGCCTAAACCTTGTTTGACAGTAGCTAGATGTTCATCACAGGTCTCCAGCAGTCCCTTGATGGCAGGTCAATGGTCGGTCGAAGGTCGGTCAATGGTCGTTTGATGGCAGGGCAATGATCGGTAGAAGGACTGTGGGATAGGAAAACACACAAATCTGTTAGTCTTCCAACGCAATATTCACAACAATGCGCCGAGTCAAGGTCGGCGCTGTTGGCCTTGCGCAGGGATAGGGCCCCATGCGGTTCGGCCCAACCGGGACAGTGGTGAGTTCGCCTCGACAAGCACCCACTACCAGGTTCCGTCACTCCTCTCTACTTCTCTCTCCCTCCAGGTGTCTGCGGCCGCAGACTCTGGGAATGTTGTCCGTGCCCCCACTAAAGAATGGGCCTGACACGGTGGCGCCGCGGTTAACGTAACCCCGGACGCGTAGTTTAACGACGTCACTCTGAGAAGAGGCCCGTTGACTCGGCGAGGACGCACACTCGCCGACTTCCAGCGGAATTGGCACGCTGGGGACAAATACCCAACCCGGGCCGACCTTGTACTCTTGGCGCCGCCAGTTGGTTGAATTCCCTACAAGCTATGCTTCTCGGAAACCAACGGCAGGCATAATCCGGCCCGCGGCAGTGACTTACCTAAGAAGTGTACCGCTTGTGTTGAACCTAGAAAATTCTGCACTATTATCTTCTTATGTCTTCCGGGAGCCCTTCGGCCCCTCCTTTGCTATTCTAAGCCTTGTTATCAAGAAAGAGTCTCAACCAGCTGCGGAATACCGGTAAGATACCGGTATGACCTTCACTCTGTGGTACTGCAATCATACCTGTGATTACGGGACAGTGTTTACGTCACACGTGGGTACAAGATTGTGGGTACAAGATGGGATCTACGTGGCACTCGCTGATTGGCTGAAGTAACTCAGTATCCAGTAAAGAATCCAGTAGAGTGTACCCAGTAGGTAGGACAAGAGGCTTAGAGGTAGCAAGCAGTTTGCGAACTAAGGACCTAAATCAATCACTTTGCATTTTGCCATCAATCGATCATAGCCTTTTGGTTATGAGCCCAAGCCCCGTATTCTCTGCTCAAGACCCCGACTACGCCTTCGCCATGGACGCTGCCTCGACGACGACCGCCCGCATCAACAAGTTCAACGGAACCAACTTCCACACGTGGAAGTTCAAGATGCAGATGGTGCTCGAGGAGCGCGAACTGTGGGAAGTGGCATGTGGGGAGATCAAGCTGGAACACTGCCAGGCTGCGGCGGACCAAGCGCTGCTCAAGAAGAAGTCGCGTAAGGCGCTGGCGATGATCTGTCTCGCGATGGAGGACTCGCAACTGCCGCTGGTGCGTTCGGCCAAGGATGCTCATGATGCATGGTCAAGACTGGAAGGACACTTCGAGAAGAAGAGTTTGGCCAACAGGCTCTTCCTTCGTCGACGTTTCTTCACGACGATGATGGACGAAGGTGATGATGTGCTGGAGCACATCAACAAGCTCAAGACTCTGGCGGAGCAGCTCGACGCGGTGGGCGCTCCGGTCAGCGAGGACGACTTGGTGATCACGCTTCTGGGCAGTCTGAGCGAGTCGTACCAGTTCCTCATCACGGCGTTGGAGTCCAGGTCGGACTCGCTGTCGTGGGAACTCGTGACGTCTCGGCTGCTGCATGAAGACTTGAAGCGCAAGGAACAAGGTGGCGGTGCTGAAGGAGCCGCGCACGGTCAAGCGTTCATGACTAGCGGCAATGGGAAGAGCAAGGGTCGACAGGCGACGAAGACCAGTGCCTGTCACTACTGTGGCGAACAAGGGCATTGGATCGCCAAGTGCCCAGTGAGGATCCGCGAGAACGCGGAGCGGCAGAGGCCGCAGCGAGCGAATGTCGCGCAGAATGAAGACGACTCTGGCGACTATCTCTTCTCGGTTGGTGGCAAAGGCACCAAGTCGAGTGAAGTTTGGCTGGTCGACTCGGGTGCGACGCAGCACATGACGTACTCGAAAGAGTACATGAAGAACTACAAGAAGATCTCTCCGGTGGACGTGCATCTCGCGGACGACGGTGTGGTTCAAGCGGTTGGAACAGGCGACATTGTGATGTCGATGAAGACTCCACGGGGAAACAAGAAGGGCGTGCTCACGAATGTGTGGCATATCCCCAAGTTGTCGCGCAACTTGTTCTCGGTCGGCCGCTTCACCAAGGATGTTGGCCCAGTGACCTTCGAGCGCGACGGATGTTTCGCGGAAGCAAAGTGATAGAAGGTATGGATCTTGGACACCGTGAAGTTGGACGAAGCGGAGGGAGGGCAGCACTCTGGGCGAGACCGGAGCGAAGTCAGGAAACCACTTGAGGGGTAGAATGAAGATTCGAAAGTGATTGATTGAGGTCTTTAGTTCGCAAGCCTACTTGCTATCTCTAGACCTACTGGATACACATTACTTGATTCTTTTCTGGATACTGAGTTGCTGCAGCCAATCCGAGAGTGCCACGTCGATTCCCCATCTTGCACCCACAATCTTGTACCCACAGTGGCGTAATCGATAGTGGCGCAATCAACGGTGGCGTAATCAACGTGGGTTCGGATTGGACCGGTTCGGATTAACCGGTTCACGGCTGATAACCGATACCAAACCGGTAACCCTCAATACGCCCCCTCAATGCGAAGTCCCACGAATGCCGAGAGCCACCGTGAGGTCCGTGTGGCGTGGTCCCGGGAGCGCCTTCGTCATGATGTCCGCCAGCATCACGGAAGTCTCGCAATACTCCACCGTCACTTCACCGCGCTTCACTTCATCTCGGATGTGGTGGTACTTGATGTCGATATGCTTGGTGCGACCGTGGCTCACTGGGTTCTTCGTCATCTTGATGCACGACTGGTTGTCTTCGCGGATCATGAGCTCCGGTCCCGTCATGTTGGCAGCCGCCAGAATCTCGCACAGCAGGCGATGAATCCACTTGCCCTCTTGGATAGCCAGGCTGAGCGCGATGTATTCTGCTTCGCTCGTAGATAGTGACACGCTTGATTGCTTCTTGCTACCCCAGCTCACAGGCGCACTCATCAGCATGAATGTGTAGCCTGAAGTCGACTTGCGGTCGGTGAGGTCACCAGCCCAGTCCGCGTCGGAGTATCCACGAAAGTCGATCTTGTCACCCGGTTTGAAGCAGATCCCGTGCGTCTTGGTGCCTTGCAGATAGCGAAAGATACGCTTGACCGCAACCCAGTGTTCCTCTTGGGGGTTCTCCATGAAGCGCGACACATATCCAACGGCATACGCGATGTCCGGGCGCGTGGCAGTCATCAGGTGCATCAGGGCATCGACAGCTTCGCGAAACGGAGCATTCACCTTGGTCGCAGCATCGCTTGGAACCAGTCGAGTGCTCATGTCGACGGGACTTACCACGGTCTTGCACTCGTCCATGCCGAAGCGCTTGAGAATGTCATCCACATAGCGCCGCTGGCACATTGTCACACTGCCGTCCGGGCCGTCCATGTTGTCAAGAAGACGCCTCGACCAGCTGCGACATACCGGTAAGATACCGGTATGACCTTCACTCAGTGACACCGCAATCATTCCAGTGATTACGGAGCGATGTTTACGCCACGGTGGGTACAAGATTGTGGGTACAAGATGGGATCTACGTGGCACTCGCTGATTGGCTGAAGTAACTCAGTATCCAGTAAAGAATCCAGTAGAGTGTACCCAGTAGGTAGGACAAGAGGCTTAGAGGTAGCAAGCAGTTTGCGAACTAAGGACCTAAATCAATCACTTTGCATTTTGCCATCAATCGATCATAGCCTTTTGGTTATGAGCCCAAGCCCCGTATTCTCTGCTCAAGACCCCGACTACGCCTTCGCCATGGACGCTGCCTCGACGACGACCGCCCGCATCAACAAGTTCAACGGAACCAACTTCCACACGTGGAAGTTCAAGATGCAGATGGTGCTCGAGGAGCGCGAACTGTGGGAAGTGGCATGTGGGGAAATCAAGCTGGAACACTGCCAGGCTGCGGCGGACCAAGCGCTGCTCAAGAAGAAGTCGCGTAAGGCGCTGGCGATGATCTGTCTCGCGATGGAGGACTCGCAACTGCCGCTGGTGCGTTCGGCCAAGGATGCTCATGATGCATGGTCAAGACTGGAAGGACACTCGAGAAGAAGAGTTTGGCCAACAAGCTCTTCCTTCGTCGACGTTTCTTCACGACGATGATGGACGAAGGTGATGATGTGCTGGAGCACATCAACAAGCTCAAGACTCTGGCGGAGCAGCTCGACGCGGTGGGCGCTCCGGTCAGCGAGGACGACTTGGTGATCACGCTTCTGGGCAGTCTGAGCGAGTCGTACCAGTTCCTCATCACGGCGTTGGAGTCCAGATCGGACTCGCTGTCGTGGGAACTCGTGACGTCTCGGCTGCTGCATGAAGACATGAAGCGCAAGGAACAAGGTGGCGGTGCTGAGGGAACAGCGCACAGTCAAGGTCAAGCGTTCATGGTCAACGACAACAAGCGCAGAGGACGTCCGGCGAAGAAGACCGGAGCGTGCCACAACTGCGGCAAACAAGGACACTGGATCGCGGAGTGTCCCTCGCGGATCCAGAACGACGCTGAGCGATTTCGGTCGCAGCGTGCGAACGTCGCGCAGGACGAAGATTTTGGCGACTACCTCTTCTCGGTTGGTGGCATCGCGGGTGCCTCCAAGTCGAGTGTTGTGTGGCTGGTCGACTCGGGTGCGACGCAGCACATGACGAGCTCCAAGAAGTTCATGCGGAACTACAAGAGCTTTGACCCAGTGAATGTGAGCCTCGCAGACGACGGTGCGGTCCAAGCGATCGGCAGCGGCGACATCGTGATGACGATGAAGACGCCTCGCGGGACCAAGAAGGGTGTGCTCACGAACGTGTGGCACATCCCGAAGCTGTCGCGCAACCTGTTCTCGGTTGGTCGCTTCACCAAGGATGTTGACCAGTCACCTTCGAGAGCGACGGATGCTTCACGGAAGCAGGGTCTCAAATGGAAGCCTGGCGCTCGTGAGGGCAAAGGCCTGTTCAAGCTCTGCATGACGCCGATGATGCCTGACGAGGCCAATGTGGCAAGCTCGAAGGATCGCAAAGGGGACACCACGTCGTACCTCTGGCACCTTCGACTTGGTCACATCGGCCATGGCGGTCTAGATGCCATCGTCAAGAAGGGCTACGGCACAGGCATCGACATGACGTCGGTGAAGCAGTGGGAGCTGTGCGACGGATGCTCACTCGGCAAACAAACGCGAGTGAGCTACATGAAGTCGTCGCCCAACCGCGCCAAGCAAGTGCTGGAGGTTGTTCACAGTGATGTGTGCGGTCCCATGCAGACACCAACGTTTGGTGGAAAGCGCTACTTTGTCACGTTCATCGATGACAAGTCGCATTTTTGTGTGGTGTACTTGTTGCGGAACAAGTCCGAGGTGGCGGACAAGTTCGCGAAGTTCGTGGCGTTCGCCGAAACTCAGACTGGCAAGCGCGTGAAAACACTCCGCAGCGACAACGGTGGCGAGTACACTTCGGGTGCGATGGCCAAGTTCTGCAGCGACCGCGGGATCGTGCAGAAGTTCACGCCGCCGTACACGCCTCAGCTGAACGGAGTTGCCGAGCGGATGAACCGGACGTTGGTGGAATGTGCTCGCTGCATGTTGGAAAAGACTTGAGTGGTTTAGAGCAAAATGCAAAGTGATTGATTTAGGTCCTTAGTTCGCAAACTGCTTGCTACCTCTAAGCCTCTTGTCCTACCTACTGGGTACACTCTACTGGATTCTTTACTGGATACTGAGTTACTTCAGCCAATCAGCGAGTGCCACGTAGATCCCATCTTGTACCCACAATCTTGTACCCACCGTGGCGTAAACATCGTTCCGTAATCACAGGAATGATTGCGGTGCCACTGAGTGAAGGTCATACCGGTATCCTACCGGTATACCGCAGCTGGTCGAGACGTCTTCTTGACAACACTCCCACTCGACTCGACAGCTGTTGCACCCTGAACCCCGAGCTTGTTTCGAAGAACCTCAAGCTGCACCGCAGTAATCGGCTTGGTCATCAAGTCCGCCAGCATGTCGGTAGTCGAGACATATTGCAGCACCACTTGACCGTCTTCCACCTTCTCGCGCACAAAGTGGTAGCGAATGTCGATGTGCTAGGTGCGCTTGTGGAATTCTGGGTTCTTGGCCAACGCGATGGATCCTTGGTTGTCCTCGTAGATCTTGACCGCCGACTTGGACTTCATCTCGCCGATCTTGTTGAAGATGGAGAACTTGAGCACTTGAGTGGTTGATGGAATAATTGGAAGTAATTGATTTAGGTTCTTAGTTCGCAAGCTACTTGCTACCTCTAAGCCTACTTGATACTCTACTGGATACACTCTACTGGATTCTTTACCTGATTCTGAGTTACTTCAGCCAATCAGCAACCGCCACGTGGAGCACATCTTGTACCCACAATCTTGTACCCACGTGTGCCGTAATCCCGTAGCGTAAACATGTAGAATGCCTGTAGAGGCGGTGAGTGTTGGTCATTGGTGCAACCGGTACACACCAGTATGCCGGTAACCCAGAAATACCAGTACACTCGATCTTCAACACGCCCCTCAATGCGAACACTCCTTCACGCCGAGAGCTTGAGTCAATTCCGTGTGGCGTGGTCCGGGCATCGCCTTCGTCATGATGTCCGCCAACATCACGGAAGTCTCGCAATACTCCACCGTCACTTCACCGCGCTTCACTTCATCTCGGATGTGGTGGTACTTGATGTCGATGTGCTTGGCACGACCGTGGCTCACTGGGTTCTTCGTCATCTTGATGCACGACTGGTTGTCTTCGCGGATCATGAGCTCCGGTCCCGTCATGTTGGCAGCCGCCAGAATCTCGCACAGCAGGCGATGAATCCACTTGCCCTCTTGGATAGCCAGGCTGAGCGCGATGTATTCTGCTTCGCTCGTAGATAGTGACACGCTTGATTGCTTCTTGCTACCCCAGCTCACAGGCGCACTCATCAGCATGAATGTGTAGCCTGAAGTCGACTTGCGGTCGGTGAGGTCACCAGCCCAGTCCGCGTCGGAGTATCCACGAAAGTCGATCTTGTCACCCGGTTTGAAGCAGATCCCGTGCGTCTTGGTGCCTTGCAGATAGCGAAAGATACGCTTGACCGCAACCCAGTGTTCCTCTTGGGGGTTCTCCATGAAGCGCGACACATATCCAACGGCATACGCGATGTCCTGGCGCGTGGCAGTCATCAGGTGCATCAGGGCATCGACAGCTTCGCGAAACGGAGCATTCACCTTGGTCGCAGCATCGCTTGGAACCAGTCGAGTGCTCATGTCGACGGGACTTACCACGGCCTTGCACTCGTCCATGCCGAAGCGCTTGAGAATGTCATCCACATAGCGCCGCTGGCACATTGCCACACTGCCGTCCGGGCCGTCCACCAACTCGATTCCAAGAACAAACGCACACTTGCCGCTGTCGGTCATCTCGAAGCGAGTCTTGAGGTCTTTCTTCGTGCGTGCGATCAGCTCGGGTGAACTTCCGGTAATCAACACATCGTCCACGTATACCAGCACGAGCACGCAGTGACCATCAACCACCTTGATGTAGAGGCACGGGTCAAAGGCCGACACTTGAAAGCCGATAGAACACATGAACTCGTCGAAGGTCTCGTTCCACACGCGTGAAGCTTGCTTGAGACCGTAGATCGCCTTCACCAATTCCAGGCAGTCGAAGTCGCCATCCAGTTCGACGCCTTCAGGAACTGCGCAGAACACCAGCTCCTTCATTATCCCGTATAGGAACGCTGTCACCACATCGAGTTGGTCGAGAGGCCAGCCAAAGTACTTGGTAATTGCGATAATCATGCGCAGCGTCACGTATTTGACCACGGGTGAGAACGTCTCTGTGTAGTCGATGCCATATTTCTGCTTGAAGCCCTTGGCCACGAGACGCGCCTTGTACTTCTCGATCGATCCGTCCGCTTTGCGCTTGATCTTGAATACCCACTTGGTTCCGATGGCACGCTGTCCGTTCGGCAACTTGGCAGCTCGAAATACACCACGTAGTCGCATCGACTTGAGTTCCGCGCGAATCGCCTTGCGCCAGTGTATTTGGTCAGGACCGGTGACCGCCTCTTGAAACGTCGATGGCTCTGATAGGTCTGCTGCTTCGACGGCGTTGGCACTGGCTCGCCAAAACGCAGGTGGAGTCGAGTTATCGTCTTCATCTTGATCCCCAGATTTTTCTTCTTCGTCGGTTTCGGCTCGGTGCGAGGAGGACACATCCGGTGCACTTGCTTCCTCTAAGCCAGCTCTGTAGCGAACGGTGCGCGGTCTTTTACCAACTTCATCTTCATCACTTGAGCGACTCTTGCACTTCCCTGCCTGCTTGTAGTCCGTTTGCGGAGGGCCGATTTCATCGATGTCGAGGGAGTCGAAGTCCAGATCATCGACGTTTTCGTCGGAAATCGGCGGTGAGAGTCCAAAGGTCGATTCGCCGAAGGTGACATCGCGACTGATCACCACCTGCCCCGCCTCGATGTCATAAACTCGATACGCCTTGGACACTTCTTCATAGCCCAGGAACAACCCGGCGCGAGCCTTGGGATCCCACTTGAGTCGCTTCTCCTTTGGAGTCAGGATGTACGTCCGACAGCCGAACACACGCATGTGTTTCACACTCGGCTTGGACTTGTACACGATCTCGAACGGAGTCTTGTGCTCGATCTTGGGTGATGGCAGGCGGTTTTTCACGTAGATGGCCGTCATCGCCGCCTCAGCCCAGAAACACTTGTCCATCTTGGCGTGATGCAGCATGCTGCGGCCGATCGTGACGATAGTTCGGATGGCTCGCTCTGCCGTGCCGTTGGTCTGGTGCGCGTACGGGACCGTGGTTTGCTGTTCGATGCCTTCGTCTTCGTTAAAGGTCTTGAGCGAGTTGGTCGCAAACTCACGAGCTCCGTCATGCCGCACATACTTGACCTTCTTGCCGAACTGCGTCTGTACCTTCATGATGTACGTCTTGATGTAGTCTTCACTCTCCGACTTGGCACGCAGACAGAAACCCTTCATGCATCCGCTGGCTTCGTCCACGATCAGTAGCAGATACTTGCTGCCGCCCAGTGACTCTTCTTCCATGGGTCCGCAGATGTCGAAGTGTAGCAACTCGAACGTGTCGTAGCGGCGCTTGTCGCGGTTGCTTGGGAACGGTTTTGAACCATTTTTCCTTGTTGACATCCACGACACACGCTTGGTCCACTCGACCTGGAAGGTGCTTTCGCGTCCTTGATCATGTTGTTGTTGACCATCTTGCGAAGCACCTCAATTGGAGCGTGACCCATGCGCGCGTGCAGGTCGACAGTCTTGCCACTCGTCGCCGCATTCGCCGATCGCTGAGGCATCTTCAGCCAGTAGAGTCCATCTATGAGGTTTGCCGTCGCCACCACTTGCTTGGAGCCCTTGTGCGCAATTCGCATCTTGGGGCCATCGAACACGACTTGGAACTTCCCACTCTTGTTAATCTGTGGCACCGATAGCAGGTTCTTGTTCATGCTCGGCACGTACAGCGCATTCTTAATCTCGATTTCGCGCTCGTCGCCGTTGGGCAGAACCACTTGTTCAATGATGGTTCCCACACCCTTAATGGCCGCCTTGTTGCCGTCGGCCACCGAAACTCCGCCTTCATTTCGCTCGATCAAATTAGCGAACTTGGACTTGTCATTGCAGATGTGGTGCGTGGCACCGCTGTCGACCGCCCACATCCCGGACATACCCTTGCCCGTCGAAATTCCGCATTCCAGCGAGACTGCAAACGCGACTCGGTCGAGGTCGTAGTCGTCGTTCTGCCAATACACGTTGTTGGCTCCGCGTCCACGGCCATTGCCGCCGCGTTGGCCGCCTCGGTTCTCATCCTTCTGCTTGGTCCAGCACTTGTCAGCCACGTGCCCCAATTTTCCGCAGTAGGTACACTGGCGAGATTGTCGCTCGGCACTGAAGGCTTTCGCCGCATTCTCAGTCTTCACCGGGTCGATCTTCTTCTCGCCTTGATGCTTGATATGCTCGTTCGTGAGCACCTTCACGACGTCTTGCGTCTTCAGCTCTGCGCTGCTCATCTCCAAGTTGAGAACGACGTTCTCGTAGCTCTTGGGAGACTGCGCAGCAAGCATATCGCCACGTCCTCATCCTCCATCTTGGCGCCGATGCTGCTGAGCTTGGCGCTAATGTTGAGAACCTCGTTGCAATGATGTAGCACATTGCCGCCTTCCGCCATCTCCATGCTGAAGAGCTGTCGCTTCAGGTAGATGCGACCAGCCTTCTGCGACCCACCGTACAGCGTCTTCAGACGCGTCCACGCCACCCAGGCTTCTTCGCAGTTGTCCGCCACATGGTGGTAGTCGCGTCCATGTGGAGCAGCATCAGTCCGAACGCGATGTTGCTCGACTTGACGTAGTCGTCCTTGGCTCTAGTGTCCGCAAAGGTCGGAGTCGTCTCTCAGTTGACAACATGCCACACCGACTTGGTCAGGAACACACCACGCATGTAGCGGTTCCACGTCGCGTAGTTGTCGCCGTTGAACTTGTCGATGGAGACCTTGGTTGAGACGTCTTGGGCAGAGGACATGGTGCTTGGGCTCATAACCTGATAGAAGGTATGGATCTTGGACACCGTGAAGCTGGACGAAGCGGAGGGAGGTGTGGTGTAGGAAAACTCCAATCCACTGCGAGACCTAGTCTACGTGGCTAGGATTTTTATATTCCCCACAACAATCTGCACTCTGCTCAGATGAATTGAGTACAGTTGCTGGGTTTAATGATCCGAAGGTACCCGAGATCTCCCAGAACACCCAGGTCTGTCTGAATCCTTCACTTCGAATCACTAGTAGCCAACATATACACACATCCTGAACCTGGAGCTGCCGATTCAGACGTTTCACACTCTAATCCCGAGGTCCCAACAGACGGAGGGTACAAAACCTTCTTAGGGGCTCTGTCCGGGGGCGCCTCGGTATAACCAATGCAGCGGGGCTGCGTAGCAAGTGCTTGGCACAGAGGAAGAGGGGCGACTCTTTGAGTCTTAGACGTCCGTCTATCAGTCGGAGTTCCGACGACTGTACGTTCTTATACAAGAACCAAGTATAATAATACTTCACAGTCCAAAACTGACTCTTGGACTATCTTAGTTAATTAAAAGTAGTTAAAAACACTTCTTAATTAACTTGCAAAATGCGAACTGAATTGAATGTTTTCTTATCTACCTAAATCTCTTTTCCTAAATGTATAGAACTAACTATTGCATACTTAGTTCTAGTCATGCACAAATGAATGGCGTTGCGCCCATGTACTGACATCAGTACTGACTTAGGGTAATCCGAGGGTACCAAGTACCAGTATCTCTTTGAGGAGGGATACGGATATCTTATCCGGACGATGTGTCCCCAAGGTGACCAGGTGTGGTACACCTTACTGGTCACCTTCATGTAACCCCGTTACATCCTCCCCCATCAAACTGTCGACACCTCGTGTCTTGGCAAGTCTTGCCACATCACCGCGTTCTCCGCGGTTGCTCTGAGAGCATCTTCGAATTTGCAAAGTGCCCAGCACTGCATGCCCCCTGCCTCCGAGGCTTCTCCTGCCTCTAAGCAGCACGACAGCTCTCCGAGCTCTGACCCACAAGTCTCTGGGTCTTACGACCAACGGCAACAGCCTCAGCGTCTTCACGCTTCGCCTTTAAGGCATTGTCCCCTAGCTACATCAGCTAACGGGACTAACTCAAACGCACTTGGTGCGGAGACAGCGGTCCAGGACCGGACCGAAGGGAAGGCGTCCGAGCCTGGGGCTTCAGCCACACTCTCTGTGGCAGAGTATTTTCGTGCTCACGACCACATATACGGTCGCGCACGCGCGAGCAGCATCGCTGCGAGTATGAGCTCACCACCCAAGGATGGGAGCGAGATGGAGGTCGATTATGAGACCGACACTAGCGCACAGCGCGAGGAGGGAGAGATGAGCGATCCCGACGCTCTGGGTTCCCACGAACCGTTCAGCCCACCATACTCGGTGGCGTCAACGACAAGTCCCGCAACGGTCACGACGACCACGGTGACTTCGGAGCGCAGTCCACTGCGGACTCCCAATCCGTTCCCGGAACGAACGCTTGCGGATTATGGGGCAGGGCCCTGCGCGATGCGCCTCCGCTGTCATTCAGCGATGAAGACGCCCCCATGGGTTCGCGTGTCGTTACGAACGATCTGGATGACGCGCAAGAGCGACAATTGGCTTCACAAGCCTCTCATGCGTTGTCGCGACCTCAGGCAGCGCCTGTGCGGTTCCCAAACCGTAGAGATTATGGCTTCGGGTCTCAGGACCCCGCTGGTCTCGCGCGCACCCATGCTAAGGCCTCGAACTTGAGTTCGTACCTTGCTGGTCCGCAGGCAACCACTGCCGACCAGATCGCACAGCGAGACGCGCTCCGTGAGCGCTTCCTGACAATGCAGGATATTCCGGCCGTCGAGTATCGCCAGCGGATCGACGATCAACTCGCTCGGCGGCCGGTTCCCAACATGCGGACTTGTCCGCGGGTGTTACACCTGGGAGTCATCGGATGATGACGAAGTGCATTTCATGCGCTGGGTGGAGAAAGCTCGGAAGCTTCTTCACTCGAAGCTCTTATGGCGAGCTATGCCGAAGTAGACGCTCGTGTTGAGCGTGCCCTACGCTTTGCTTTTGCAAAGCTTAAGGCGAAGCGCAAGCTTTCGTACGGGTATCGTACGATGTACGCCAGCGCGACACCTGTCGCTCCTGCGACGACGTCGACGGAATCCGTCACTGCGTCAGCGGGTCAGAGCCGGAGCTCAGCTGCTAACCCAGCAGCTCCACCACCTAGTGTGAAGCGCGGTTCGACCGCGGCGGCGGCCACGGGCCCTCGCCCTGATGGGCGCGATCAAAAGCGTCCACGACGTCAGGGCAATCTTGCCGGAGGGGCACCTCGAACTCCCACGAGTTCTGCGAGTGTGGATAACCCCTCCACTTTACAAGATACTGGGTTTGACCCCGGCGACGACGTCGCGCTAAAAGACGATCCACATGAAAGTGGAGATCGCCCTGCTCGTCGAGCAACGCCGGCGGCGGCCGACTCGCACGCGAGTCCTGAGTTCGTAACTCGGTCTGAGTTTTCGAGTCTGACTCGACGGCTGAATCGCCATAGCGAGCGTTTTCGCGAGATACTCGAGACGCTCGATCGTTATGATAACGATATCCGCGAGCTCCATGAGCGTGTGGATTGGGTCGAGACCCCGTGGACGTCCGCGACGTCTTCGCGCTCTGGAGTTTGGGCTCGCTGAGCTTCGTGGCAGTGTTGGGGTCCTGACGGGCCTCCAACGGCCGGCAGCTCCTGCCCCTCAGCCTCTGGCTGTTCCTTCGGCAGCACCTGCCGCTCAGCCTCTGGCTGCTCCGCCCTGGCTTCTGCCTCTGCGCCAATCGAGGCGAACGTCTCCTCGATGTTGGCGGAGCCAGCTCACTCGAGCTCACCCGCGCCGGGTCCTGGTAAGGCTTAAGTAAGCCCACGTAGAAGGTAGGATGCGTGCGCATCGCCTTCGGAAGGTTTAGCGTGTACGCCAGGCCCTTCTTAGCCACGACCTTGAAAGGTCCCACGAAGTGGCCTCAATTTCGTTTAAAAACAGCAGACACTGCATGTGTAGGTAGGTTCTTAGCGTTTAATAAAACTAGGTCGCCGACCTTGAACACATCTAAATTGCCTCTGCCTTTTGCATCAGCTTGTTCTTTTGAACGTCTTGGCTCTCAGCCATCGCGTCACGCACGTGTCGTAAGACACTTAGACGCTGCGACACAAAGTCGCTGATGTGCTTACGCACAGAAGCAGGGCTGACATCAGCAAGCCTGTCGGCTATCCCTCCCCGTCAAGCCCTGAGCCACGTCGTGGCGGTGTCAATGGGACACGTGGGTTCGCTAACCCGTTCACGTAAAACGGCGTAAAGCCCGTTGACGCGTGAACCGCATTGTTCAATGCAAACTCAACAAGCGGGAGCATCGCGCTCCAACGCTTAGGAGTTTCAGCGCACGCTGCGGAGGACATCCTCCACGACGCGGTTAACGCGCTCGGTTTGACCATCGGTCTGCGGATGATCCGCTGTGGACATATCCAGTCGAGTGCCCAGCACTTTAAAGACTGATGTCCAGAACTTCCCGGTGAAGCGCGGATCTCGATCCGAGACAATCGTCTCAGGCAGCCCATGCTGCCGAAAGACACGGTCTAGGAACAGCGAGGCTGTTCCTTCTCCATCAATGGAGTCCGGCACAGCCGCTAAGTGAGCCATCTTGCTCAATCGGTCTACAAAGACCACAATGCCCGTGTTGCCTGCCGAATCTTTCGGCAGACCAAACACAAAGTCCATACTCATGGACTGCCAACACCCACTGGGTACGGGCAAACTCGCCAAAGGCGCAGCCGCATGCGGCGAGGGTTTGACCCTCTGACACGTCTCGCACGTGCGTACGTAAGTACTGACCCACTTATAGAGCTTGGGCCACCAGTACATCGCGCTCACAGCGCTATAGGTCTTTTCACGACCAAGGTGTCCGCTCACCGGAGCGTCATGTGCCTCAAAGAGGATCTTGTATTTCAAGTCCTCATCGTGAGGTACCACGACACGTGGTGGGTCCTCGGGACCGGTGCTGTAGTACAGCAGGCCATCACTAAGGCTGTAGCGATGAAGCCTCGCGCGTGTGCGCGCCGACAACGTCGGTTTAGAGTCCGCGGACTCTTCGCTCTTCAGAGCTTGCAGTAGCGCTACGCAAGAGGCGTCCTGCGCATACGCACTGCGTATTAGGTTCGTCACTGACGACGTCACCATCGTGACATGAGACAGCTCGTAGTCCGGCCTGCGCGAAAGCGCATCCGCCAGCACGTTCTGCTTGCCCGGCTTATACTTCACTTCGAAGTTATACTCCGCAAAGAAGGAGAGCCATCGGGCCATTCTCTGAGAGAGATGGGGCGACTGGGTCGCTGTGCGTAGTGACGCATGATCTGTGTAGATCACAAAAGGCTTAGAGCCTAGCAGGTGAACCCTGAACTTGACTAGAGCGTACTTCATCGCAAGTAGCTCTTTGTCATGAACTGGATAGTTCTTCTCAGCAGCTTTCAGCTGCCGAGACTCAAACGCGATGACGCGTTCACGCCCTTCGGCGTCTGCTTGTAACAAAGCACAACCGATTGCGAAATCGGACGCGTCACACACGACGCTAAACGGACGATCAGGGTCCGGTAACGCCAAGATGGGCGCATGAAGGAGACTCTCCTTGATTGCATCAAATGCAACTTGATGCTCGGTGTTCCAACACCAGTCCGTATCCTTCTTAAGGAGGTTGGACAATGGCCTAGCCATCTCAGCGTAATTCTCGCTGTACTTGTGCAAGTAATTGGCGAGGCCAAGCCACTTGCGCAAGTCCTTTTGGTTCAAAGGAACCGGCCAATCTACGATTGCCTTGACCTTGGCGGGATCCGCCCTAAGGCCCTGCTTCCCAATGAAGCACCCGAGGAAAGGAATTTCCTCCGCGCCAAAGACGCACTTGTCTGCGTTGGCGTACAACTTGTTGGTGCGCATGCACTCGAGCACAGCTCGCAGATGCTCTACATGCATCTCAACATCCGTCTTCCGTGCTCCGCACGACTATGGACGAAGATGTCATCGAAATACGTCTGTGCGTACGCCCGATGGGGCCTAAACAATTGCGTCACAAGACGATTGAACGTTGCTGGAGCGTTCGACAGCCCTTGGGGCATTACCAGCCACTCCCAGAGCATACCGCTCGGGGTGCTCACCGCTGTCAGCGGTACGTCACACGCTCGCATGAGCAATTGGTAGTAACCATCGACAAGGTCGAGGGCGCTGTACAGCGTACTGCCCACCATATTGTTCTGAAGAACATCCTTTCGGGGAATCGGTGTCTGCACCGGAATGGTGGCTGCATTCAGCTTATTGTAAGCATGCACAATGCGCCACTTGCCATTTGGCTTTCTGACACAGAATGTCGGGGTCGAGTGCGGAGACTTGCTCTCACGCACCATTCCGGCCTCGTGCTTGGCACGGAAGAAAGCGTCTATGACGTCACACTGCTCCTTAGGCAGTGGCCACTGCCGCGTCACGCAGTATTTGGTTCCTGGAACCAAATCAATCTCGTGGCGCACACCTCGATCGGGAGGTAGACCCATCGGCGGGTCTTTCGAGACAACGTCTCCATACTCCTTTAGTAAAGGATAAAAGGGATCCTTGGGATCCTTAAGGATCGCTGATCCACTCCGCGCATTGAGCGCCTTCTTGGTATCCTCCAAGACAGCTTCGTCCACTAAGGACGAGGAGTTCAACTCCTCTTCAGGTCGTATCATGACCACCTCAGCGAGGTCGTCGGCTTTCAAAGCCTCGCCAAACTCGGCGACCGACATCTCGTCGAGCTCGATGAGCTCACTGAGATCGGGTAGTCCGTCGAGGCGGATGCCTCCAGTGACATCACCTGTCACTCCGTCAACGAGCGTGTACAATTGCTCGCTGCGGCCGCGTGGAGCCTTACCGCTCAGCACGCTAGACGCGTCATCCGACGACGTCGCTACAAGCGCCTTGCGCTTCTCCCATGACGCCTTGCGTCTAGTCCGTCTCTTTGCAGAGACACTCCACTTCGTGGACAACACATCGACTTTACCGTCGACGAGTTCGGGTGTGTTCACCCCTAACGTATCATCCTGATACCTTGGCGTCTCGCCAGTCATGTTCACTCGAACACGCAGCGGAGTGTCACTCAGTCTGCGACCTCCACTCAGTGGATAACGCGCCACTCCGCGTGCATCATTGCGATGCCCCGACATCTCGTCGATCACGTTCGACTGAACGTGCAGCGATGGCTGACATGGTCCACGACCATCGCTCAGCGGATTACGCGCCACTCCGCGTGCATCATGGTGATGCTTGGACGTCTCGTCCATCGTGTTCGACTGAACACGCAGTGGTGTGTCACCAGGTCCATGACCGCCACTCAGTGGATAACGCGCCACTCCGCGTGCATCTTGTGGATGCCTCGACATCTCGTCGATCGTGTTCGGCTGAACACGCAGCGATGCACTGTTCGGTCCGTGACCATCGCTCAGTGGATTACGTGCCACTCCACGTGTCGACACTCCGTCGACCGGCGCCTCGCGCCCTTCGGGACAAATGTCCCCAGTGTCAGAGCTATCCACCAGCTCCGACACTCCAATGTCAAGCACATTGACCGACTCGGTCCAGTGCTCGCGCCAATAGCGCTTCTGCTTTTGAGCGGAGGTGGGTTCATGACTCGCCAAAGCTCCGCTCGGAGCAGGGTGCGTGGCACCGAGGGTCTTAGACCGCCAATCTATCCATGGCTCATGGCGTTCAAGCCATGCCATGCCTAGAATGAGGTCATACCTCGAATCAAGGTCTAGGACCAAGCAGCGTTCAACGCTATTGAAGTCCAAGAACTTCACTCGCAGGTCCACAGGGACCTTGGGCACGGTAACCCGTGCCCCGTCGCTAGACGTACCGTGACTGTGTCACTCGTTCGCGCTTCCAGCGCCTCGGCATACTGCCGACTTCCTTCCATCGTGGAGCGCCTGGCATAGTTACCAGACGCTCCTGAGTCTATCAAGACTATCCAGGGCTTATCAAAGCCCTTCACGTCCACATGGACGACCAACAAGCCCGGCTTGCATACACGTTCCGTGTTAGAGAGTACGGCTCTCTTCGGGGCTAAGCCCTGTCGCTCCTCACCTTCCAAAGGTACGACAGAACTTAGTTCTTCCCCAGCAGGGCGCCCCGCACCTACTGGGAGTCGTCGTTTCCGCCGACGACCCAGAGTTCTGGTTCGCCGGACGGGCTTGGCTCGACGGAGCCTGGCGCTGTTTGCGCAGCGGACAACCGTTCCGCAAGTGACGGGTGCTCCCGCACGTGAAACATCTTCGGATGTTCATGCGCTGCTCTGCAGCTCGAAGCTCTGCTTCTTCATCTTCAGCGTAGCTGAGATCCATAGGCTCAGGACCACCTTGTCCATGTGAGCCCGCACTCGCTCCAAGTCTAGAGGACTTGAAGTTGTGCTCGGCGTTCAACGCCATGTCCACTGCCTCTTCAAAAGAGCTTGGACGGGAGCGGAATACCTCCGTGCGGGCGACGCCCGTGCGAAGACCCTCCATAAACACCGTCACGGTGACTGCCTCAGGCAAGGGGTCGGCAAACATGCCGGCTATGAGCGTGCGTAGCTCTTGGACATAGTCCACCAAATCCTTCTTGCCTTGGCGACAAGCAAGGAAGCGTGATCGCACGCGGTACGCCTCATTAGGCGGCGAGAACACTCGCGACAGCTGACGCTTCAGCTCTTCCCACGATGGGAACGCTTCGTCTATTGACGAACGGCACGTGAGTGCCCACTCCTTCGCTCGCCCGCCGAGCTTGGAGACTGCCAGCGCGACGCGCTGCTGCTCCGTTTGGAGCATGGCCGAATTCATGGCCATTTCGACCTCTCGGGTCCACAACAGGAGGCTCTCTCCTTCAGATCCATTAAAGATCTTCACACTCAACATGAGTGGTTTCGGCTTCGAAAGCCTACTTTCTTGGCTTGGCGACGCCTGGGGCGTCTTAGCCTTCACTCTTTGTTGAATGTGCTCAAGGAGAGCATTCTCGTAACTTGAGAAGGCCTCGAGACGCGCATTGATTGCGTCAGGCCCTTGGGACGCTAAATGCGTCATGCCCTCAGGGCCTAGCAAAGACATTAGCTTGTTAAGCGTGTCTTGCTGACTTGGAGTCAGATGGGCGAAAGCACTCTGCTCCATCCTCACAGAGGGACAGTCAATGACTCAGGTGTCGGATTGACTACGAGTGCTACCAGATGCAGCGGGGCTGCGTAGCAAGTGCTTGGCACAGAGGAAGAGGGGCGACTCTTTGAGTCTTAGACGTCCGTCTATCAGTCGGAGTTCCGACGACTGTACGTTCTTATACAAGAACCAAGTATAATACTTAACAGTCCAAAACTGACTCTTGGACTATCTTAGTTAATTAAGTAGTTAAAAACACTTCTTAATTAACTAGCAAAATGTGAACTGAATTGAATGTTTTTATCTGTCTAAATCTCTTTTCCTAAATGTATAGAACTAACTATTGCATACTTAGTTCTAGTCATGCACAAATGAATGGCGTTGCGCCCATGTACTGACATCAGTACTGACTTAGGGTAATCCGAGGGTACCAAGTACCAGTATCTCTTTGAGGAGGGATACGGATATCTTATCCGGACGATGTGTCCCCAAGGTGACCAGGTGTGGTACACCTTACTGGTCACCTTCATGTAACCCCGTTACAACCAAGGCAGGAAGCAGCTTCGGAATGCTCTTCAGACACTCCCATACACGCGGCAATACAGCCACACACACTCACACTCTCAGACCAATCAACACTCTTGGCCTTACCAGGGCAAACACTCACCAAATGGGTCAACGTGTTCACCAGGCAGTCATACCCAAGCAACAACGTACAAGTCTTACTCTAAGGTGCTTGGACGCTTGAGGGGTTGAAGGAATATTCTGCTCTTTGTGTCACCCGAAAGGGTGTTATCTTTCCTATATCTTTCCTATAAATTCCCTATACAAATATCTAGTGAACTTGTCCGTTTTGGATCTCAGCGACCCTCGTGGGAAATACCGAAAAGTCGCGTCTGGTCCTAAGTGCGTCCTAAGTGCGAAGATACCTTGGGTACCTTGAACTAAAATAAGCTGGATTGGGTTCCTGGCCGATTTTATATTAGGTTCGGACTGGGACCTTCTCCGACGAATGACACTCACACGTCCGGTCGCTAAAACGAAGTGTCTGAACTGATCTTGAGTGACCAATCTGAGTTCTGATTCCACCAATAAGCTTTCGAGCCGTTTGTACTTTGGCATTCACTGAAATCGGCTCGGCAACTCTGGTCGGTGCAGCGAACAATCGCTACACCACAACTGCCCCTGCGTCGCGAGCCTCCACAAGCGGTGAGCGTCGTGACATCAAGACCAACTCTCCAACCATGCCACACCGAGCCTTGGCTGCCGCCATCTGTTCGCAAC